>WELA01003775.1:242365-271049 GCA_009602735.1 Mesotaenium endlicherianum
GGCTGAGGGGGGGGGGGGGTTTGTGTCGCGTGTGTGTGTTGAATTGATTGTAAATCAGGCCTGCAGATGGGGCGGGCGGCCGCGCTGGCCAAGAAGAAGTCGGAGCTGCGGCGGTACGCGCGCGCCGCCTTCAAGAGGAGCGCGCGCGCGCTTCTGGAGGACTTTGGCGTGGAGGGTGGGACCGTCGCAAGCCTGGCACTGGGCGGCGGCCAGGTGGCGGCCCTGAGAGCCCGCCAGGTGGCGGTGAGGATCGCACGCGTGCCAAGCGTGAGCCGGGCCCTGGCGGCCGAAGCGTGCCTGAGGCCGCCCCTGGCGCGCCTGTGGCTGCTCCTCACTGCCCCCCTCCAGGTGCGCTTTGCCTCCTGCAATCCCTTCTCATTCCGCTCCGCTCCGCATGCCTAGTTGCATGTTCACACCCGCACGCACACATACACACACAAACATGCGCGCGTGCGAGCACGCATGCAGGCCTCCCATGTTCGAGTGCACAACTCTCACCCTGTTGTTTGTGCGCGCATGTGAGCAACACAGGAGTGCGTCAATCATCTCGTGTCTCAAATGGAGCCACACGGTGCCAGCAGCAGCGGCTCTTCTGGCGGCAGCAACGGCGCCGCCAGGCAGCACCAGGACAGGTCGCATGCCCCAACTGGCTCCTCTCTGCGGCGCTTGCAGGAGAGCCTGAGGCGCGAGGGGCAGGTGCTGCGCCTGTGGGCCAACCAGGAGGTGCCATATGTTGCATCCTCAGCAAACTTCTACTACTCCTTGCTTGAGCAACAGCAGCCGCAGCTGCAGCCGCAGCGAGCAGCTGGCGGGGAGGTGAAAAATGCAAGTGGTGGTGCTGCTGCTGCTTCTTTTGGCGCTCCTCTGGGGGTTTCTGGACCTGCACTCGGCAGAGGGGGGAGTCATCAGAAGCCCCTCCATGTGCCTGCAGAGCACGCGCTGATTTTTGCCGAGACTCTGGAGAGAGCTAGGGATGGGCGCCACCTGGCAGGCTTGCCGGAGGAAGGCGTGGACAGGGGGACAGATGAGCTTGCAAACGGCGGGCAGCAGTACCTTGGGATGTTCTCCAAGCCTGGTCTAGGGGGCCGCCAGGGGAGCAGCTGCAGCAGCAAGGCGGCGACAGCAGCAGGTGGGAGAGCAGACATCACGCTCGCAGCTGTGATGGAAAACCTTGAAGCGGTCCTGAACCGCGTTCACACTGTAGCGCTACGGGAGGGCTTGCCCGTGAGCGCTGGCGAGTGGCGGCAGATCGAAGCTGCTGCCAGAGAGCCAATGGAGGCAGCTGTTGGGGACGTGCTGGGTCAGACGCTCCTCCTGAAGCTGCGCCGGCACACCGGCGCGACAGGTGGCGGCGCTGGGAGTGGATTTGGTGGTGGAAGTGGCGCCGGCCGGGAGTGGAACGGAATTTTCCCGGGAGTAGAGCCCGACGAGGAAGCACTTGGCGGCAGCGTGAGCAATAGGGATGTCTGGGCAGCTGGAAAGAGACAGGTGTTGCCGGGAAGCAATGTGGCCGGAGGCGCCGACAAGAGCAAGGCGGGTCGTTCGTCAGAAGGAGAGCAAGAGCTGCTGGCGCCGCCTCAACCACCCGCGCCGCCCGTAGCTGGGGCTGGGCCAGCTGGCGGCTCCAGGCAGGCAACAGGTGGCCAGGCAGGCGGGCGGCTGGTGAGCCTCGAGGTGCTGGAGGAGAGGGTGGAGGAGTGCCTGAGGGAGGAGATCCGGAAGGTGCTGTCCGCCGCCCACCTTCTCGTGCCCCTGCCTGCCAGGAGGGCTCAGCCCCTGGCGCGTCAAATTCCCCCCAGGGGGCAGAAGGAGCTCCATCAAACGCCTCCCGAAAGGGAGGGGGAGGGGCAGCTTCAAACGCCCCCTGGGGGGATTCGGCGGCCTGCCTTTCCCTTGAAGGAGTCGGCAGAGGAGAGGCGTGGGGAGGCTGAGGGTGAGGGAACTACAGGGGTAGATTGCTATGGGCTGCCACCTTCTTTCAGGGAGGGAGGTGTCGTGACGGGGGAAACAGCTGGCGCGCGCACAAGCGTAGGTGCGTCTGTGTCTGCAGCGGGAGCAGTAAGGGTCACCCTGAGAGAGCGCCAGATGGCAGGCTTGGGGCGTGCGCAAGCGCAGGAGAAGGGTGCGGGGACGAGGAGAGTGACGGCTGTTGCAGGCGTGCGGGGAGGGAGCACGGGAGGTGGACATGGGACGAGGGGGCGACAGGAGGCAAGCAGGCGTGCGTTGATGAGCATTGATGCTGAATTGAGGTATGGCATTGCGACACTTGTGGGACCGCCACCTCATCTATTCCGGCGGGCGGCAGAGGCGATAGAGCGGGCAGCAAGCGCAGCAGAGGCGCTCACTGCATTTAAGCAGCTGGTGGGGGCAAATGCCGACGTGCACATGCCACCTGTCTGGCCTGGCACCGTGAGTGAGGTACACCCTTGTGACGCTGCAATTTTTTCCCTTCCACCTGTCACCCATGCTCTTCCCGGCACGTTCACCCTTCATGCATACAGCTGTGCAAAAGCGGTGCATGTGCGCGCACGCGTTTCCCGCTGCCTTGGCCGACGCCGTGACGTGGGAGGCATATTCCTTCTGCACTCACTCGTGCGCCACCTGCCACCTGTCATGCAGCTATCGGAAGCGCAGCCTGGCCCCCGGGTCCTTCCTCCACATGCGCGTGTGTGAGGCTGCGTGTCTGCACGTGTGTCTGCGGGACTATGTGCGGGTGTGTACGTGCACGTGTACGTGTGCGTGCCTGTGCACGTGCATGCATTCATATCTGTCCCAATGTAAGCGCGTGTGCCAACGTGCAGGTCTGCGTCTTGCGCGCATTTGGGTGCCTGTGCTCGTGGGTGCGCACGTGAAGTTTGCCAGCGTGCCACCCGTCGACCCCTCACTGCCTTGCCCTTTTATAGAGGAGGTTCCCCTGCGTGTGCGAATGTTGGTGCTTCTTTGCTTGTGCTGCTTTTGGTGGGTGGAAGGGGGCACGTGGCTGACCCGTCAGCTGTCAAAAGTGTCAATATAGGGCTCAGCTTTCTTAGGGTCCGGAGCTGTTGGCAGTCTCCTCAGGTTTTAGGGTTTAGAATCAGGGTTTAGGGTTGCTGCTCCAGCAGTCGGCATTTCTGTCAGGCTGAATGTGTCCAGGTTTTAGGCCTGGGAAACAGGGTGGGGGGCAGAGGCTTGGGAGTCCCAGGTGGGGGTTGAGGTTTGGGCCGTGTCTGAGACGCATGCCTCAGAGCGCCTCAGTGCCTGCTGCTTGTGCCGTGGATGGCGCCGCCAAAGCCCACACCGCGTCTGCTTGGCTTGTCCCTCCTGAACCGAGGTCTCCTCCTTTTCCTCCTTGATTTTTTGTGTTGGTCGAGGTTCCCATTGAATGGCGTGCTCAGAGAGATTCATATAACGACAGCGTTGATGACAATGGTGATGACGATGATGATGTCGATTGCGAGGGTGATGGTGGCACTCTCTGGGGCGCAGGCAGAGCTGAGGCGCCATGTGGAGCGGGTGGCGGCCAGGTGGATGTTTGATGCCCTCACAACACGTGGCATATCGCCGCCCGCCAGCATACTACAGTCGGCGCCCTGCAAAGCTGCTGACGTGGCACAGCAGCTGGTGCTGGATGCCGCAATCCGACGCGCCGTGCTCGCCCACGCCCTGCCCCCCCCCTTTTTCACGATGCCCCACCCTCTTTCCCCAAAAGAGGGGGCGAGAGAGTCCCCCTTTGACAGAATCGAGGGCTCAGGGCGGCAGCAGGTTGACCACAGTCAGCAGCAGCAGGCTGACCTTGATCAACAGCCGGAAGAGCTGCATCATCACCACCAGTTGTTGCAGCAGCAGCAGGAGTGGCCCCGGGTGAATAAAAACTCGTTTGACGGCTTGGCTGCTCAGATCGGGCAACGAGTCTACGACAGAGCTCTCGTGGAAATGAGGGGCATCTGCTCCTCTGCTGCTCCTTGCCTGGGGCGACAATTTGGGGGGGTGAAGATGGAAGACTGGCACTGCCAAGAGCTCAGGCGTCAACAGGTGGCGTTACAGCAGCCAGGCAATGACACCTGGCTCAGCGATGGGGCCCAACACGGAACAGGGGTGGCAGAGATATCACCTGCTGTTGCTGACGTGGCGGGCACTCGGACGTTCGGGGCTCGTGAGTCATCCTATCCAGTCCCGCCCCATTGTGCCCAAGCAGACGCGGGCAATCTGGGTAGAGGTAGTGGGGGTGCTTTTCAAGGTGGATCGGTGGACTTGGCTGGCGAAGGATGGACAGCTGGCGAGATGACGGGGAGCTTGCGAGTGCAAGGGAGTAGGGGCAGCGGGGCAGCGGTGAGTGGGCCAGGTGTCAGCAAAGCTCTGGGCGGCGAGGGAGGGGGAGAGGGCGGCGACAGGTTGGAAAGGCTGGTGGGGACCACCCGCGACGAGATAGTGGCTGCAGTTGGGCGGGCTGTCCAGGTGTGCACAGGTGGCGGCCGGGTGTGTGACGAGGCTGAGCTGGCGGAAGTCCTCCACTGGCTGGCTGCCGCTTCCCCCACAGCCGCTAGGTCTGCCCGGCTGCCTTGCTTTTCGCCCCTTCCCTTCCCCTCCCCCCCCCCTGCCTGGCCTGTCGGCCTCTCCTTCCTCACAATCGGGGCTTCCTCGTCAAGCTCCTCCTTCTCCTCCCCATCCTCCTGCTGCTGCTGCTGCTGCTGCTGCTGTCTCTCTAGTCACGCCATGCGCAAGGGAACTCGTCCCCCTACGCCGCCATTCGCCCCCCCGATCACCAATACGTTCTCATCCCTCAACCCAAAAAAGCGTCCCTGCTTCCGGAGTGAAATCATTGCAGCGCTGACCTTACCTCAGCTCGAGTAGCAGATGGTGCGGCCCGATATCTGAACAAAGTCCCGCAAGTGAGCCTGCTAGCAGCACCACTTGGCAGGCTGCTGCCGCACGCTTTCCCCCAGATCCCCCCCCCCCCAACCCCACCTCATCCCCTGCTTCCCCCTCTTTGTCAGGAAGAGTCGCACACATACGCACAAGCTCCAGACTTTCTTTCACAGACGCATGCACATGCACACGGAATTGCAGATGTAGACTCACACAGGGGCCACCGTGCGACGGTAACTTGCGTGCAGGATTGGGGAGGGGATACTGGAGGCGTCGCCAGCTGGCCTCCAGGTGGCACTCCGGGAGGCTCTGGATGCAACAGCTCAGCAGCAGAATGTGGATGCCGCTGATGTGGCAGCGCTGTGCATGCGCCAGCTGTATGCGGCCCTAGATGAGCTGCTGCTCAAGTGGGCCCGCCTGGAGGTTGAGAAGCTAGATGAACAGGTGGCGCCCGCTGGAGACGCTAGCAGGGCAGGAGGTGCGGCTGCTCTGCTGGGCCTCGGGACAGCTGGCAAGTTCAACAATGTCTGCGAGGACGATGGTGACCATAAAGAAGGTGCAGGGGTGGGACAGGTGGCAAGGCTGGCGCTTGACTTGCATGCTCACATCAGGTGCGCTCATCCGTGTCCGTAAGTGTGTAGTGGTGCTCACGTGCGTCCGTGCACGTGTGCAAATGCGTGTGTGCATGCATGTGTGCATGTCTGTATGTGTCTGTGTACGTGCGAGTGTGTTTAAAGAGGGGGGGCGTTTGTTGTTCTAGTCCTCGTGCCTGCACTGGTGCTTCTGTTCCCCGTGTGACACCACCGGTGCCGCTGTCTGGCTGCACCTCGCCCTGCTGCTGCTGCCCCTGCTGCTGCTGCTGCTGCTGCTTCTTTTCTCCTGTGCACGTTCTACTGCTGGTGCACGCCAGCGCGCTTATTTCCAAAGCGTCCCCCCCAAGGAGGGGCTGGCTTGTCTCTTGGGGCACCAGTGCGTGGGAGCATGTGCTTCCATTGTCTCTTCTTTTCACAAGGGCTCTCGCTCGCAAGCCCGAGCAAGCAAGATGAACCCAACTACTGTTTTGAAATTATTACAGCATCTTATGCACAACAACTCTGTCTTGTTCTGCACCCCCGCACGAGTCCGGGGCTGATGGCGCTGGCTTTGCCCCCTCCTATTCTGCTGGGCTGTGAGAGGGCTGGGTGCTGTTGGCAAGGGGGCAGGCGAGAGGCGAGGGAGGTGTACCGCCAGCTCAAGGTGCCCGAGGAGGAAGTGCCTGCTGACCTCCCCACCATGCCCGACGCTGACTTTGTGCAGCTCTCAGTTCAAGGTGCGTGTGTGCGTGTGTGTGTTGTGTGCATGCGTTGGTGCGTGTCAGTGTGCATGTGGGCGCAGTTGCGTGTGCGTAGCTGTGTGCGTCTGCGCGGCGCCTTTTCTGTTTGTGCGTATGAGTAGGTCTGTTCCTCCTCCACGTGTAAGCGGTTGAGGTTGGACGTGCACTCATTGCCGTACATGTCCCCCCCCTTGGCCCTTCCCCCCCCCTCCTCCCCCTCCTCCCTTGCAGGCGCTGGAGATGCTCCTTGTAGAAGGTGCTCTTGATCGTCTGTCTGTCATGATGCACGCGCTTGGTGGCACACATGTGTGTCGAGAGTGAAGGAAAGGGTGTCAGACGAGCACTCGTAGCGATCGCCGCTAACACGCACTCAAGCATGGCAATTGAATTGGCGCCAAATATGTACCTTCACCCACTTGGCCCGTGCTTCACTCAACGTGTCCACAAGAATCAACTTGATCACATGTGTACCATAAATCCGCACGTGACATCGTTGAGATGTGTATGCTCCACTGCACGGGCATTTGTGATCGCTGCTCCCCCATTTGTACTCTGTCTGTCTGCGCTGAGATTGCGTGGGATGTCCTCACGGTCTAAATGGATTCACCCTCTGTGACAGAGAGGGGAGCCATTTGTGCGGGCAATGGGGAGGGCCGCAGAGCCCCGGGCATCATGCCTGGCCTGCCCTCCTTTACAGCACACTCAGGTTCAGATTTTTAAGGGGCTCTGGGGAAGGGTGCAGTGGCTCTGGGCAACGTGCCCCAGATGGCGGCGCTCCTGGACGCGCTCGCCCTCGTGGTGCCAGCTGGCGACGGCGAGAGCGACGACATGGACGCCGTCACCCGCTTCATTGTCAACTCCGGGTGTGCACCCTCTTTCCCTCTCCCCCTCCCTCCCTCTCTGCCTCCCGCTTCCCCTCCCTCCTCCCTCCCTCCCCCGCTCTCTGTCTCCCTCCGTTTCCCCCTCCCTCCCTCTCCTGTCTTTCCTCCCGCACCCTCACCTCCTGAGTCTGCGCGTGCAAGTGTTGCAAACGTGCGTATGCACGTCCGTTCATGCTGCTATATATTTGCATCTACGATCGCAATTTTGCTTTCCAGTGCAAGCACACGCGTGCTCTCCATAGTCTCCGACACCTGGACCCTTGTCCTCATACTGACAAGCGTCGAGTTAGCGCTGAGTCCTTCCGTGGCTGCGCACCGCCGGCAGGCATTTGGAATTGCTGGCACACGTGATAGGCCCATGGCTTACTTGTGGCTTAGCCGCTAGCAGTATACGTTGAGTTATGTACGAACACGCTCACGCGCTTACACACACACACACACACATGCACACGCACACATGCGCGTGCGCATACATATACAGGCACACGTACTCTGTTGCGAGCCTCTCACTCAGGCTCCGCCATGTGCGGGGTGCATTGTAGCAGGTACCCCGCTAGGTGGCAGGCGTTCCTGCCGCTGACCACACAGCTGGCGCCTCTGCAGGACGTGCTGCGGGCTCCGAGAGCCAACCTCGCCGTCATCGCCCTACAGGTCAGGCTCCCACTCTCCACTCCGTTCCACTCCACCAAACTGATTCTTTAGTTTTCTTCATATAATTATGTTTTCGTACTTTTGTTTGACGAGAGAATGATGGCGACAATCAACTTTCGACTCGGAGCAATGACAATCTTGCAAGTACACACAAGTGTGAGCAGAGGCCTGTGCGCTGCCCCTTCTGCTCCTGAGCCTGAGAGCTTGGCGTGCGAGTCAGCGTTCAGGTTTGACCAGCCGGGGCTGGGAAGGCTCCTTCTCTTTGCTCGAGGAAGGAATGGGAGAGAAGTCTGTGAGTTCTCAGATGGGCCGGCTCTTGCCTGCTCAAGCGTCACTTGCAAATCTGTTTCCGCTCTCTGGGATGCAAATGAACGAGTGGGAGCTGCCGCGCTGTCGGAAGGGCTGTGAGTCACTCAAGGCATGCTAGAGAGAGGCTTTCGCTAAAATAGGGCTCAGCAAGGGGCAGAGTAGATCCACGGGAGAGGAGGAGGATGCGCACAAATCTGAGATCCACGTGGGCGTGTGCATTGCATCTCCTTCATGACGTTCAAGCACTTGTGATGTAGACAATCAGAATTTCAGCTTGCTAAACTCCAGACAGCGACAAGAGCCCCTCTCGCTTCTGTCGCTGTTGTGGGGGTGTGCGGTGGGGACGCATGCCGGTCAGAGCCTGCGGCGCTGACATGGCGGCGCGCGGGGGGGGGGGGGGGGGGGGGGGGGNGGGGGGGGGGGGGGGGGGGGGGGGGGGGGGGGGGGTCACGTGGCAGGTGGTGGCGCACCTGCTGCTGATGGGCACGGAGCGCAATGCTCCACCCTTCTTCGACGCGGTGGGCAGCATGGGGCGGGGCGCGCTGGCGTGGCTGCGCCACGTGGTGGAGATCTACGAGGCCCAGGAGGAGCAGCAACTGCGGCGGCAGCGGCAGCAGGAGGAGGAGGAGGCGCGGCGGCAGAAGCGCGAGCTCGGGGGGCGCAAGCACGCTCCCCCCAAGGAAACCGTTGGTTAGCTGATCGGCCGTCCGAGGAGGAGGAGGAGGAGGAGGTGGGACGGCCTCGCTAGCGGCATGCGCCATAGCGGAAGTAGCCCACAGGGGAGAAGGAGAGGAAGAGGGGTGGCCACGCACTGGCGGCAGTAGCGGCACTGGTTGCACGGGGAGCAGTAGCAGCAGTCGGTGTAGTGATAGGAGGCAACTGAAAGATTGGAGCACTTTCAGCGACGGCAAACGGCTGCAGCTTCAGCGGAAGAGCAGTGAGGGGGCGCAACGGGACTGCTGCCAGGTGACACAGTTGTGGTTGACAATCTTGGCTTCTTCATGTCGCTGTCTGCGGCTCTTCTGGCACGCGCGACAATGTGCTGGAAAAAGTTGTCTAATTTTCTGGAGGCAGTCACTTGTAAACATGTTGATGTTTGGTGTGTTGCCGTCTGCCCACTTGCTTGTTGAGACAAGCTAGTGGCCCAGCTTTAAAGTCCACCAGCAGAAGGAACTGCTGGGGCAGTTGCTGTTTAGCCACACAGACAAACAGACAGACAGACACACATTTGGATGGATAGCCGGGCGAGCTGGTAGACAGAACATTCCTGGGTGCCCTAAGTGGTGAGCAGGACAGTCCTTTGAGAGCGACAGGGTGGCAGCCTGGATGCTGCTTTTGCTGGTGAGGATAAAGCAGACCTTGTGACCAATTAACACTATTTTAGCGAATGCTTTGTGACTGGATCTGCTTATTACCAATTGAAGTTCTGCATCAGCAAATATGTACCATAATTGCACATATTGTTGTGATCATTTGTTGTGCATACGAATTAAGAACCGTCTCTTAGTGACTCCAATGATTGCACCTGATGATGGGAGCAAAAAGTCGATTGCAGAAGCATACAGCCCATGACTTGTGACTCTTCCATATCTGAGCACGCAATCATGCGCAGTTGTTGATGGAGTTATTTGCTTCTATGCGCCACTAATTGCTGTCTAATGCACTGTTATAACTGCTTGCCTTCAGTAGCGTTCCAAACCACGATATCATTTTAGTGCTGGGCCTGCAAGATATATTGGGGTGTATACTATGGGTGTAAGGGCAACAGACTTTGGGACCACAGTGATCTACAAATAGCAGTCACTTGATTAAGAGAACATGCACCGTCAAGCGCACCCGCCCCAGAGCCCTCTTAGATGGCGCATCTCATCTCCTCCTCCCAGCATGGGGCAGCACTGACACAGACGCCACAAGATTCCTCACAAAAGCACACACAACTGACCGAAAGAGATATCATCTTTAAGATATTCATACGGGGATTATATTTACAATCTTTCGGTACGCTCCCTTCTGCACTCGCCGTCGTTCTCTGTGCACGTGCCAGTTTTAGGCATCGCTGCCTAGAGGCGAGGCGGGGCGGGCGTGGGCGCAAGACAACAGCTTCTGCTAATCGTACATGCCTCCATAAATCCACAGTGCACCCCCTGCAACAAGTGAACGTAGGAAAGCTGCTCCTCCTGTTCCTCCTCCGAATGAATGTGCTAGCTAGCGTCTACCAAAAAGGCACCCATAGTATCGTCGGGTAGTAGTACCCCTCCTCCCTCCTCCTGCTTCCAGACGCCAGAGGTTGCCTGGCTGCATACACGCTCCTACGACCTGATGCACTATCGTGCTCCTCATCAAATCCACACACAGCGTCACCAGCAAGCGACGGTATATACTTGCGCCCATCATGAATGTATGTATGCCTAGATATGTACCGAATTCGAAACCCCCGGCTAAGCAGGGGAAGAGCCTCTGTCACGCGTGATGGTGCTTTCAACCCTCGGCCAATCTTCACGTGGGATAGTCGGAATTGATCCCGAAGATGCGCACTTTGTGCAGGAAGGGGGCCTTTGCGATGATGAGCGTGAACACAATGACCGTGTTGAGAAGCAGCGCTGAGCTGTAGTACGTGTGATCCCTCATTGTATACGACGCCACCAGGTACCTGCCCTCCGGAGCATGAGTAGACAAGGAATGATCGTGATCATTTAGAATGACATGCCACTCGAAAAGAAGTGGAGAAGCAGAAGTTCTGAAAGTACATGCACATGATGATGAGCCCTTTGCTGCAGAATCTTTGGTAACGTGTCCACAGCTGGTCTCCACCGTAAAACCCCCCCAGATCCACCCTGACCGTCTCTGCAAGCAGCCTAAACTTTCTCTAGATGCACTCAGTCTCTCCCACATGCCCTCAAATTCTTTCTACATGCGTCACGGGGTCACAGGTGGACCTGAAACTAATATGCATTTCAAGAAGCAAAAGGTACCCACACCACTGAAGTGAAGATAGGAACGAAGTTCATTCACAAAAGTGAGAAGCTCTTCTGCATAGTTCCAGCTTGGTGCTCTACCTTCATGTGCCTTTGACCTTTCAAGGGCTTCACAGAGGTTTAGGAACGGCACAAGATCGGCCCCCCGGGGTTCCCAAGCGGCTGAGTGAAGAGGTGGCGAAAGCATACATGATGACGGGCACCACAGTCAAGAACTTCCTGTTGTTCGAAAACTGCCGGCCATCGTCTAGCTGCTCCCACCATGTCAGCTTGTCGTACATTCCTTGGTCCTCACAAAAGGGAGATCCCTTTTTCCAGTGGAACAGATAGAAAGTGACCTGGCGAGTGAGAGAAAAGGAGCCATGAGTGAGAGGCTTGCCACAGGGCTAATGTACGCCAGGCACAGTAGAAGATGTTCAATCACACATGGATATGCGAGCGTTTAAATTTTACACCCCAGGCACTGACATGTGACCAAATGTCGTCCAAAAGGGTTGACAGAAGATGTCAAAGCAAGTTCTCAGCAACTACTAGCCCAGAGGTGCAGCTGCAAGTTACAAGAAATCAAATAATGGGGAAGTGAATATACGGCACATAGTAGGTAAGAGGGTATTCAAAAAAAAATCTCCTCCCACCCCTCCCACCCCTCCCACCCCCCAACCCCTCCCACCCCACCTTCCCGATCAATTTCTCTATTCTCCTCAAAATGAAACAGCACACGAGTGTCATGTTTCCTCCTGCTGCTTATTCAGAGAACGCAGACGTACATGCCAGCCCCGTAACTCTGAACTTGTTCATGCACCTACGTTGCCTTCAGTGCCAGGCAGATGCTTCTCTTACAAAAGCAGCCCTAGATGCGGCTACGATGCAGAGGCTGGTTTATGGTGTGACGAGCTGAAGAGCACGTACCGCAAAATGGATAATGTTCACAAGGGTCCAGGCTGTCCCAACTGAACAGTTCAATACAGATAGAATGAGCAGCCAACTGAACATTACAATGAAGAAGTACATCGACCAAGCACCGGGGTAAAGGAACCATGATGTGTTTTTGTTAAGGTCCGGTGGCGGGTCTGTCTTGATTATAAAAGGGCTCGAGGGGATGTACGCTTCAGACGCGGATTTAGGAGATGCGGTCCGATAAACAGTTGAGGGTCTCTGAAGAAGTCCCACCGCCATGCGGATATCAGACGTTGAATTACCTATGTTAAGAATCAACTATTGCTGCACCAACTAGCCAATGCGTTGTATTTTGCGTGCTGATAGTGATGACTCCACTGCAACTGGACGTATATATGCTGGGGAGGGGTCAGGTTAGCAAAACAGGAAGCAGTAGTGTGACGTTTGGATGCCTCACGAGAACTGTCCTCTTGTTATGACTTCGTACTTTTGCCGCGTCATGACTGTAACGATTGCGAGACAGGTAACATTATGGATCTGCCATGCAGCTAGTCAAGAAATCAAATATTTCTTCTATATTTTTTCTCTTTTCTGCCGCTTTTTTATTTATTTTCTCAATTTTCTCCCCCCACCTTGGCAGTGCAGCTCACGACAGTTCTCACAATCAAATAACAACACCGTATGAAAGAATCAGCGATCATCACGACCTCGTCACGACTTTATGCGACTTTTGTTTGGATAGCTTATGACATACGTCGGCATTTTGGAGCTCGATCGACTGCGATCGACTCATGCATGCAGCTTCGATCAGCTCGAGGGAGTCAGCAGGCTGCCGCAGAGTGCAGCACACGGTTGCCACCAGGTGGCAGCACTTCTTTGAGATGCCTTGTCGGTTAGAGGACCGTCACAGATGCTTTCTAGCACTTTCTAGATGATTTCCACACCTCTTGGGCATTCTTGGCTGGTCGAGGCCTTCCAGATTTTTCCATATCATCGCTTCCTTACAGAGCACAGAGCAGTGACGAAGACTGATGTAGGCAGATAATAAGGAGCAACGAGGTGCAATGAGGAGCAAAGTCACGCGCGGACTCCAGCGTACTCAGCTAATAAGCATGAAGATTTTCACGGGCTGTAAACTCGGCAAGGTCGGTAGAAGGTAGGAAGTGTTTGTTCGCGAAAGCGCGATGGTCACTCAATGTCCCTGACTGTCGTCGCGACCAATCGTGCCGCGCATTTGACGCAATTCACACCCATGTGCACCCGTCGAGCGAGCGCCGGGTATGGGAGAGCGTCCATCTTTACTTCGCTCTGCAGCATCGCACTTCACCTTGTTGGGAGTAACATCTCTTGAGATTTGTGCCTCCTCGTCTTTGTCGGTCAAAATCTTTTCACTTATGTATGCAAGATGTTGAGAGTCGGCTCATATTCTCATATGGATTGCAGGATTATAGGTGGGTTTGTGAGGCAGCGACAGGTACTTAGCATGCGAGGGTGGTCGTGTTGAATGAGATGCCTGGTTGGATTGGTCTTGAAGAGGACTATGAGGAGTCCTGCGTGCCAACTTGGAAAATAGACGATCTTGATTGAAGCTAGGCTGTTGGACACCAAGATTCTTTACGTGCTCCACGGAACTGTATCAAATTTAAGCTGGATCAGTGGAAAGCAGACACTCGAAATAACTGAAGTATGTGAAGAGAGGGACGTGAACTGTATCTATACTCGACTCTTTTTAGCGCGTAGTCAACTTACCTATATCGATTTGTCATGCCCACGTCTGCAAAGTGGAGCATGGCTCACAAATAGCTAGCCATGTCCACTTACTGGCATTTTACTAAGGTCCACATAAAAAGACAGGACTTGGAAGAAGAAACCCCCAGACCCTAAAGGATAAGGACCCTGTTTTAGCCACCGAAGAAATTATTTACTAGCAAGATTGTCACTTTGCCGAACCCTTTCAGACACCTGTTTGGAAAATCCAGATAGGCGGTTGGTATATTCACTGGACTAAGCCGCAAGCAAAACCTTCATTTCTACTCTTGTCATTGCACGTGGACGGTTTCCTAGACCCCACAAAAAGCCATATAGAGTGTGCATCATGTCATTGGGTATGTGTACAGGGGGTAATTTGCATTTGAATTACCTGGGCACTGGATAGCAAACTCATATTCGCTGGATCGTGCCTGAGGAGCAAAGGCATGCAGCAGGGCTCACACACAAACTGAACTACCTCTCAGTTAGTTGCTTGTCACTATGTACACGGGGGTTGCCATGCAGTATCTTCAACATGCCGCAAAGCAAAATTCACGTCCGCACGACCACGGCTTGTCAAGGGATTGTGTTTGCCTCCCCGGCCTCCCTGCAAAACCCTGCAGTCCTTGAGTGCGCAATATGCTGCAGCCAATACAGCTTAACCGATCTCCGTCCCAAAGCAATGCTCATCCTTGGCGCAACCATCGCTTCTCCAGCCTCTCGAGTGAGCGAGTCCACATCCGGGCCTCCACCCGGCTCAGAGCTGCGTTCTCTCCCGCGAGGAGTGCACCGACGGCAGCCTTGGCAAGCTTGATCTTCTTCTTGGCGGCGGAGGCAGCTCTCCGCTTGTGCGCAACGGCCTTCACCGCAAGCGCGCGCCTGTGCCTGGCTTCCTGCTTCTTTGTTGCTGTCCGTTGCACATACGGCGGTCCCCCCCCCATATCATCGCTCACTTCCGGCTCTGCCTCTGCGTCCGAAACTGCCACCTCATCGCTTGGCACGGGCATGGGTATTACAACGAGGCTGCTGCTGCCGTGCCCTCGGACCCAGCGGGGCAGTGGCCTGGGGCCAGGTGGCACCTCCGCATCACTGCCAGGTGGTGCCTCTTTGTCGTTCTGTCCCACATTGTCGAGCCTTTGCTTCTGCTTCCAGGAAGCTGCGGCTCTGCTGTTGCCCAGAGCTGCCGCCCGGAGCTCGACTACTGCGTCCAATGGCATGCCTCTTGCACATGTGTGAGGACGCCCTCCAGACCCAGATCTCTCGTCCCCCCCCTCCCCTTCATCTCGGCAGCCAATTGTCCCAGCCCCACTCGCCCTGCAAGCATCCCTCTCATCCTCTGCCTCCTCCTGGACTTGCGTGCCAGCTGTACCTAATGCAGGCTCCGCTCCAGTTGCAGTGCCTGCGGCGCAGATGGCTCCTCCTGGAGGCTGAGCCCCATCTCCTCCGCCATCACCACCATCGCCACCTGTCACGCCTGCGTCCCCCATGGCTTCAGGTTGACCGGCCTTCTCCGAAAGGAGGTCTGCATCCTGATGCGCACCAGCGGAGGGTGGGGCCTCTTCCCCGGCACCCTCTCCCTCCCCTTCTTTGCTGCCACCCTCACTCCCAACTTCACCTGCGGAGATCTTGACAGCCTCAGGCTCAGGGGCATACTGAGTGCTGCCTGTGGCGGTGGCGGCAGAGGAGGCCAGCAGACCACCAGCCTCCTCCTCCTCCACTCCCCTTCCGTGCTCAGCCTGTTGAGGTCTAGTCTCATTTTCAGGCTGGTGCTGGGGCTCGGGTTCAGCATTGGGCTCAGGCTCAGACTTGTGCTCAGGCTCAGCTTCAGGCATGGGCTCTGGCTCGGCCGGCTGGGAAGAGAAAGGAGGAAGGTCATCAGAAGCAGCGGGGGCTCTAGCAGAGGCAGGAGGGAGTGTAGCTCCACTGGGAAGACGAGGAGGAAGCAGAGGGGTGTCATGCGGGACGTGCTCGCCGTTGGCATGGGCACAAGGGACAGGGAAAGGAGGAGGGGAGCTGGGCGCAGCAAGAGCGTCTTGGGTGAGCACTTGGGCGTCCGTAGCAGCAGCGGCAGCAGCAGCAGCAGCAGCAGCAGCAGCACTAAGACCAGCAGCAGCACCAGCAGCACTAAGACCAGCAGCAGCACCAGCAGCAGGAGGAAAAGAAAGAGGGTGTTCGTCTCCCTCATCTTCTCCTTCTGCTTGCACAGTGGAGTCGCGGCTGCCGAGATGAGCATCGCTGGTCTCTCCTCGCCTAGAACCAGATTCAGGTCCTGATCCGATGACAGCACACGGTGCCAGCTCAGCAGCTTCCGCCCCAGTCCCAACCCCAGCGTGTGTCTCGTCAGCGCCAGCAGCGCGAGAAGGAAGAGGAGAGGAGGGCGATGGGAGAGGGCGGCTTCCGCTAGCCACATCTGGATCCGTCGGAACCACACTCGACGACACCAAGGGTGTAATGGCCGCAGGCACAGCATCAAACTGAGACACCGCACGTGCATCATGACTCGAGACGGGCACAGCACGCCCGTCGTCCTCGTCGACCACGACACACACCTCTGCAACCTCAGCCTTCTCGGCCACCCCATCCCTGTCGGTCACCCCCGTCGCCATCACCTCTTTATGGTACCTTTCCCCCTCCTTTGGCTCCTCCTCCTCCTCCTGCTGCTGATGCTGCTCCTCCTTCTCCTCCTCTGGTCCTCCGTCCCGATCGGCCACGCTGACAAGCAAGGCAAAATTGCTGAGGTCTACCTCATCCTCCTCCTCCTGACCAAACTCGCCCTCGCCGTGACGATCCCTCCCCACCGCACCACCGTCCACACCCCCACCCCCACTTCCATCCCCAGCCCACCTGCCCCCCCAGCCTGCCCCATACAGAGCATGTGCTGCCGCGGCAGCAGCGTGGCTCGACACAACCATGGCAGTCTCGGCAGGAGTGCCACAGGCGGGATGCACCCCCTCCGCCGAGTGCCACCTGTCGCCCCTTGCAGCCGCCGCCGCCGCTTCCTCCTCGTGCTGCCTGAGCTCCTCGGCCGTCGCAAGGGCGTCCTCTGCCGCCCGCAGCTTCTCGTCTGCACGCCGGTTGGCCGCGTCGCGCCACCTGGCGGCGGCCACGGCGTGCGCGAACGCGCGCCTGAACGCCTCCCTTGCCTCCAGCGCCGTCGTCACCAACCGCAGCCTCTCATCCCGCTCCTGCCTCTCTTCCGGCGCGCCCGCCGCGACCAAGCCCCCCTCGGCGCGCACCTCCCTCAGCCATCTCTCTGCCTCTGCCAGCTCCTCCTGCCAGCGCGCACAGAAGCCGTCAAACGCCGTCTCTTCTGGCGCCACGTCAGCATCTTCACCAGCGGCGTCGCACACGCCATCCGCCAACATCAACAGAGGGCCGGGATCATCCGATTGGAACGGCGAGGCATGGGAGTGAGGAGGGGTATGGGCCAGAGGACTCCCTGTTTCCTGGAAGGGGGGAGCCCAGAACCCAAACCCCTCCTGCTGATGCACACGCCCCCCCTCCCCCTCGCCCCTGCCCACGTCCTCAACCCCTCGGTGTGACATGTAACACAGCCCTGGGCCAGCTTCTAGACGAATTCCCTCTAGGTCAGGCCCGGGACCAGGTCCGGGACAGATCACGTGGTCAGGACCCTGCTCTGGATGATACGTGCAGCCTCCCCTCTGGCCTGGCTCCTTCCTGAAGCTGTGCGCCAAGCCTGAGGCCTGGCCAGGTAGTTTGGGGCCCGTAGAGGGAGCTCTGGAGGTGCCTTGCCAGGACTGCTGCCGCGCGTCAAATTTGGGCTCCAAGTCAGACAGCTCGTGCGAGTCGCAGCTGTCGTCGTCACCGGCACCAGACATGCCGGCGCTCCAGTCGCCGTCGCTGCCCTCTGCCGTGCTCTTTCTCTTCTTCTGCCTAGCAGCGCCGGCGCCCGCCACTTGTCTGCTCTGCGGCTGGTGTGCAGCCTGGCCGTTGCCGTCACCTGGCACGACCAGAATCATACCCAGCCCCTCCGCAGACAAGATCAAGGTTAGCAAGCAAAGATGATTAGGGCTGGTTTGGCTTGGGTGGATTGCAGGCCTGCTAAACTAACGCACTTACACCACCCAGATTCCCCACAAATAGAAGTGAAGTTATCAAATTCTGGGACGGGTAGGGTTGACAGCAAGCTCCTCCCCAGGCTAAAATGGTTAGGGTTTGCACCAGCTAAGACTGATGGTACGGTGGTTCACCGCGTGCTGCTTCAGGGCCGCCTGAGAGATGGCATGCACGCCCACCCCAGCCCTGCTCGTGATAGAATGGCAATGTGTGGTACTCAAGTGAGCTGAAGGCATTAGATTCCGCAGCATTCTGAGGCAACAGCCAAGTCCAAGTGAGGCCACCGGGCAAAACGTCAGCAATCACCACATTAGGCACAAAGTCCAAAACCCCACACTCCACTGGCGCAGGTCGTGGAAGGGCAAGAACCCAGCGCCGTCTGCCCCAGGGCCCGACAGATTCTTGCGCTTGCATCATCCACCTTGCCCGCCCGCCTGCTCTGCAAATCTACCGCCCAGGTGCAAAGGTCCATCCAAGTGCAACGCACCTGGCCCATCTGGCGCCGCTATAGTCGCAGGAGCAGCCATATGACCTCCCTCGTGCTCCTCGCTGCCGCTGCCGCCCGCACCGATGGCAGAAGGCCCTGAGGGCGCGAGAACTGCCCCCGCGCCAGCTGTTGTGGCGGCAGCAGCCAGGGCCAGGCTCCGGCCAAAGGCCAGCAGCTGCGAGATGTCATCCTCGTGCGCTGTCGCATCCTCCAGCCTCTGTGCCTCTGCTGCCTCTGCTGCCTCTGACGACTGTCCCTCCCGCAGCACATGACTGGCATGCACCTCCCCTCCATCCCTCCCCTCCCTCTGTCCGGCGCCCTTGGATGCCCCCTCCCCCGGCCCCTCGCCAAGCCCAGCCTCAACACCTTGCTTCCTGCAAACGTCGGTGTCTGCATCAGAGCTGACAGAGGTACGCTTGGCCCCTGTCAACGTAGCGCCACCCAGCGCCTGACACCTCACCAGTTGCAGCCCCCGTGCGCGGGAGGAGCCCTCCCCTTTGCTACGTGCGGCGCCTCTCGTCTGCCAGGCACTAGCTGGCACTGCCCTGGCACAGCCACCTGGCAGGCCGTCTGCCTCGGCCTGCACGCCGCCAGGTGTCAATAGGTCCTGCTGCTCAGCGGCACCCGCGGAGGGTCGTGACTTGCCGCCAAGCAACAAGGACGACCCCTCGTGACTGAGCCTGCTCTTGCTGAGCGGCCCTCGTCTCTGAGGCAGGTATGGCCCGCCGAAGGGGACATCTGGCGCCGTTGTTGTAAAGGCATCTCCCTTAAGCCCCCCACTATGCCCATGTGGCACGTGAAAGGCTACAGACACAGAGGAGGCCCCGCAACCCTGATCAGCAGGTGGACCCAGCTGCCAGGTGGCACCTACGCTGCCTGCGACTGTACCTGTAGGGAGCCTTTCCCCGGTGGCGCTGTACCTGTATTCCCCGAACTTCGCCCCAGGTTCTCCTGCCTTCTTCCCCACACGCCCGCTCCCTCCTTTCCCCTTGCCCTGCCGTCGCCGCTCCTCGAGCGCCCGACCATTTCCGGCCCTTGCGGATGCGGGACGCCCGGCGGCAGCAACAGGAGCGACGAGGACACTCAGCAGCACAGGCGACTGCAGTGGGACATCAGCGGGCGTGCCACGAGCGTCTGGCTCTACCTGAAGCGATGAGCTTGTCCCCCCCCACAGTCCTCCGCCACTCCGTTCATCGCCATGGTGCGCAGCCCCACGATGTGAAAGAAACCCTAAATTGTGCCCAGCCCCCAGGCTGCCAGCTCGCTTGGCAGCAGGCAGGGAGGGTTGAGTTGTTGGCTGCCCCTGAGGGATGCGTGCGGGAAGAGGGCTCGCCGTGCACGGGCCTAGGGCGGGGCTGGCAGCAGGGGGGAAAGCAGCTGCAAGTGCAAGGATGACTACTTGGCCCTGCGGCTCTGGCGAAGTGGGAGAGCCTGAGGGATCAGTGAGAAGAGAGTTCATCCTCCTGACTGTCCTTGCAGCGGGCATGGCTGGAGGATGGCGACCTGCTACACCTGCTACTTCCCGGCCGAGACTAGCAGGCGTAAGACTGTCTTCTTGGCGAACAACCTTCCCAGCCCCCCCCACCCCAGGGCCTGCATTAGGTTGCGAAGCTAGTTTCCCTGCCATTGTGCCGACAGCTGTACGCGCACACGTACTTGCAGGAGGTGTGCCTCCACGTCTCACTTGGAGGGGCTGTGTAGCTGATTGCACCTCTGGCGACTGCTGCAGCACCTGCAGCGGCCCCTTGTTCGGAAGTTGCTCATTCTGCTGTGCATACCGCGCAGGTGGCTTTCTCGCCCGGGAAACCCTACCTACCTGCAGCTGCCCTTCCTTGCCTCCTAAAGCCCCAGATAAACCCTCTGCCGCCAGCGAATCCATCTGCTCCGCCACGTGTCTAGACTCTCCCTCGCTAGCTCTCTGCACCTTCACATTCAAAGTCGACTCCTGCTCCCGCTGCCTTTTTCCCTGTCCCTGCAGCTGCCCCTGAACTGTTTTCTGCATGTCACACGTCTGCAAATCCACCTCTTCAACTTCCCCTCCATTTTGCTTGCCTCTATCCTGCTCCTTCCACTCCCCCTCTCTCTTCCTCTTCTTTCCTGCCACGTCTGCGGCTGCAGGGCCTGTCTCTGCCTGTATATCAACTAACTTCTTGACCCCCTTCTTCATTGTGTTCTCATGCTTGGTGCTTTCAAGTATATAACAAAATCTCCAAAAAAAACACCTAAAACCCTTCGTTCCAAAAAACCCTTAATCTCATGAAGCCCACAGCATGCCTGACATGGGTCCTCCTTTTGGGAGCCGCTCAAACCCTTTCATTCCAATCTCTGACTAATGTGATACTAAGAAAACCCGCAGCCTTAAGCCAATCCTTTAGAACGACCGTGAGGTACAAGCTGCAAGCACAATAACCATTGGACTCAAAAAAAGGTTAGAGTGGGAATCTCTTCTTGACTGGTCAAGAGAGATGGGGCCAAGGGTTTTGTGTATTCACATGACAGAGCACATTCTGATCGGGCTTGATGTCTGGGTGCACAAGCAGGCCAAGACACGTACCGAGAACCCTCATTTTCACGACGCGCTCGAGCAACTACAAAAGGTTCAGAGACACATCCGAAAAATCACTTCTTTTCTAGCAAAATTCTTGTATTCTTACCACAAGCGCACAGATATGTATTTTGATCTTAGGTAGGGGTAGAAGATAGGAGCCTTGCTATTTTGTTGACAAAGTAAAGCAGGTTCTTGCAGAAGAAGCTTGGTCCCTTGGGTCCTACTCAACAGGGACAGCATGGAGATGGTCACAGCCGAAACATCTTGCTTTCGTAGGTTTAGCATAATAAAACTGCTTGCCAAGTTTTACTGATACTTGGAACCTGTTATGTGATGAGAAGCCATATATCATGACGGCAAGGAATGTGAGGCTGACACCACGAACCGTAGTTGACTGAAAACACTGGTGCAGGAGATTCCAATATGTTTTTCGTTGACTTGGAAAAGTAGCGCTTAGGAAGGGTAAACCATGCTCCTGTAAGTCTTGAAGAGGCTTGTACCTTCAGTATCGTCGTTTTTTGGGGGTCTTCATGATGCATTCAGGAAGTCAATCTGAACGTCGCTCTCATGAAGAAAATAAGAGCTGGTGTGTGGCTTCAAAAATCATGAACCTCGGAAAGGTAGCATTTAGGGTGATGCTTATGTGCATGTACAAACCTGAGTCATTCCTTCCGCATGATTTTTAGGGCAGGGCTTAAGCAGTTAGGTTTCTGTTGGGTTGGCTCTAGCTGAATCACATAATTTTGCGATACAAGCTGACCCGCTGACCGGAATGTGTAAAGGTCCTCTTCACCGCCCATGTGCCATTGGCTGCAAGTTGCGGTTGTTCAACAGCGATTCAACACAACTCATTTGGCTGCAGAAGTGGTCCAAGTCAGTCCAAATAGGTCCAAAAAGGTCACATGTTGTCAAGGATGTCCCAGCAACACCTCCTGAGGTGTACGAAGTGAGGTTGTGTCAGGTCGTGGCGAGCAATAGGTCCGGTAGCTGTTTGAAATTGGTCCGGAGTGCTTCGGAGTGTTTCAGTGTGCTTCAGAGTGGTTCAAAATGGTTTGGAGGTCTTTTCAACGTCTCATGATTCATAGGCCAGGGGCAACCTGTGCAGATGCGCACGCCGGGCAAATGACGGGAGAAGTTGCGGGGTGATGCGTGACAATTAGCCCCGATTAGCCCGGTCGCCGAGGTCGACTTCCATCTGCTTCCATCGCACATATGGCATCACGTCGCCCCGAACTAACTTGGATGGAGAAATTGGGGGAAATAGATTGACAGGTCTCCGTACTTGTTGACTATCGTGTGAACGCTTCCAACGTTGTCGAGAAGCTAGCGTCGCGAAGCGGTACTGTGTAGGCTTTGTGAAGGCCAATTAAGGCTGGTTAAAGGCCACTTCTGGCAACTTCAAGCCAGTTGAGGCTGCCGTAGTAAAAGTCAAAATGTCTCTGCAACACCAACCACGTTCCGGTCCCTCACGTTCGTCAAACCTGACGGAAGTAGTCTGAAGAAAGGGAGGACGAAAGTGCCGTGCAGGCTGCATGTCCAGAGTAGTATGCTGTTCTTAAGAACGTCATCAGATGTAAAAGCTTCACGAGTTGAAATTAGTGGTTAAGCGCGTTTGTAGTTTGATCGTCGAACTCCCGAACTGCTTCTTGTTTTTATTTGCATTAATTGGACGTTCTGGGCCGGTAGTTGAGGGAACCTTCACACCCTAACAGAAGGTTGTGGACCTGCTTCCATAATGAGCTCCAATGCAGCCGGGGAGGGCAGTGTTGCGATCAAGAAAGAGTCGAAGAAGCCGAAATGTAAGGTCACCTTGAGCATGCTCCAGCCATCACCAAAGCAGCAATCTTGTGCCTTTAAGGAGTCAGACGCACTTGCAGGGGGATTTTCTTGTCAAACGCATGTAGTCGTATGAAGTATCTGGATTCAGTGAGAAACAGGTGTTAAATCCGGACTCGCGGTTTACCGACGGACCACCACTTTTGCCTCGGGGAGGAGATTATTGTGCCGGAAATCGCCCATGGAAGCGAAGTTGCATGCAATTGGTGTTGGCTGGATCGAGGGGTTAGTAGTGGAATTTGGTGTCGAGGCTATTTGTGTTTGCACTGTCTCAAGAAGCCTAAGAAACAGTTGTATGCACGGCAGTCATGTTCATCATTGTGTGTCATGTCATTCAAATGCTACGAGGATAATGTGCTTTTGTCCACTCAGGGAGGGAGACTTGAGCACAAAGATATGTCATGAATTGCTGATCAGGTTTCGTGTATTTGAGGCAAGGGGAGTGGGGTCAAGTATGAGCATTGGGATATCCTAGACGGTAGACCAAAAGATTGTTGTGGTCAGATTAATATGTGAGGAACATTTGTGTACGCGGCTATGCGATTCTTCACCATAGCAAGCTTTTTTGTGTCAGAACCAGTTGTTCATCCCTTAGCTACGAGGATGGCCCTGGAACACCTTTGGAGGAAGGAAAAATGCATCCTGAGCCTGGGAAAGCTGTGTCATCAGTTATGAGAAGGCATAGGGTGTTAACAAAAATGATGGGCTAGGGCTGCCACTTGAAGACCTAGTGTTGGCCTCAGAGCATGCACCTGGCAGGGGTTTGCTCCCCATGGAAGCACACCTCCCTGGTGAGAGGCTTTTAACGGTTCATGTGTTTGCTCAATCCTGGGTCACCTTCCTGTTGACTCATTGGTTGACTCACCGCTAGATTCTGTCACACTTCGGCTTCTTCCCATGCGACTGACAAGAGCGGTAGCTCCTCTTAGCAGAGGTCAACGGGGATTGAAAAAAGGGATGTGTGTTGCATGCATGTCAACCTATGACCGGCAACATGAGGAAGTCTGGCCTGATGCTGCATGCATCTGGGGAGGCGTGCCCTGAATGTGTCGAGCTGCTCAGGCGCGGGACAAAGTAGATCCGCGTTTTCTGTGATGGTTGACTTGAACCCTAGCCAGCAGTGGGAGAATATATGCGAGAATATACACCTCGCGAGCCAGCAGTAGTTGGGCAGTTGATGTCTCCGGGGCACATGATATCTTTGTGGCAAATGGCATGAGGGGGATGCATCAGTGGCCCACGGAACACACTGGGCACAAGAGCGAGATCTGTAGGAAAGGACACAGGTGTCTTCGGGACGAGAGCGGAAATTAAGACGTAGGTACTTACGTGCCTGGCTCCGGATGTAGGAAGTGTGATGAGCGTGCGGTCCGTTGTATCTGCGGAAGCTCAGTAAGGAAAGACTATCGCATCGGGGGAGGTTTTACTTGGTGTGTGTGTGTCCGTGTGTGTGTGTTCCCACGGAGGAAAAATGGGGGGCAGGATGCAGAGTGCCATCCCTCGTGGGTACCTCGTGGGTAATCTGCTAGGCAGCCGATTAGGGTTTGCAGGTGCTGGCTGGCTATGAGCACTCAAGTGTTTGTGGGGAAGGGGGAGGGAGAGGGAGAGGGAGATGGGGAGGGGGAGACCAGGAGGGGGTCTCAGGTCATTACAGATGCTCCTTGGCCATGTGAGTGGGCCGTGGATCCTTGTGAGGACTGGCAACCAGTCTGTCCAAGGGTCATTGGGGGGGGGGGGNGGGGGGGGGGGGGGGGGGGGGGGGGGGGGGGGGGGGGGGGGGGGGGGGGGGGGGGGGGGGGGGGGGGGGGGGGGGGGGGGGGGGGGGGGGGGGGGGGGGGGGGGGGGGGGGGGGGGGGGGGGGGGGGGGGGGGGGGGGGGGGGGGGGGGGGGGGGGGGGGGGGGGGGGGGGGGGGGGGGGGGGGGGGGGGGGGGGGGGGGGGGGGGGGGGGGGGGGGGGGGGGGGGGGGGGGGGGGGGGGGGGGGGGGGGGGGGGGGGGGGGGGGGGGGGGGGGGGGGGGGGGGGGGGGGGGGGGGGGGGGGGGGGGGGGGGGGGGGGGGGGGGGGGGGGGGGGGGGGGGGGGGGGGGGGGGGGGGGGGGGGGGGGGGGGGGGGGGGGGGGGGGGGGGGGGGGGGGGGGGGGGGGGGGGGGGGGGGGGGGGGGGGGGGGGGGGGGGGGGGGGGGGGGGGGGGGGGGGGGGGGGGGGGGGGGGGGGGGGGGGGGGGGGGGGGGGGGGGGGGGGGGGGGGGGGGGGGGGGGGGGGGGGGGGGGGGGGGGGGGGGGGGGGGGGGGGGGGGGGGGGGGGGGGGGGGGGGGGGGGGGGGGGGGGGGGGGGGGGGGGGGGGGGGGGGGGGGGGGGGGGGGGGGGGGGGGGCACGAGTTTGTGGACGGATGCATGTGTCAAGATGAGCCTCTGCAGCCCTGCAGTCTGCAGTCATGGGCTTGGTGCAATGGAGGGCACTTCAACGGCGCGCTGATATCAGCGTGATGTTCTCTCTGAATGCCCACCCATCCGCCACAAGCGGCGCGGCCAGAAGGACGTGCGGTCTGAGGAGATGTGCTCGTGTGTGAATGGGGGTGTGCGTGCGCGTGCGTGGGGTGCGTGTGCAGACACCAAGTTCACACAGCAGGAGCTGCCCGCCTGCAAGCCGCTGCTCACCCCCACCTGGGTATGTGTGACCTCTGCCCACGCCTGTGCCCGTGCCCTGTGCCCGTCTGCGCCTGTGCTCACGCCTGGGCCCGTGCCTGAGCCCCTGCCCGTGCCTGTGCCCGTGCCTGTGCGTTGGGGATCCATATGCCAGAGCGTGCCTGCCTGGTTCTTCTCTGCTATGCCTCTTCCTTACACAACGCCAAGGCTGTTCACGCTCAGCGCTGCCTCCACCATGGATAGACAAACAGGGGTGGTGCCTGTGAATAGTCTGCCTGCGTAGAGCTGGCACCCCCGGGCTTACTTTTCATTTTCCCGCCCCTTTTTGGTTCCTGTGTACTTGCCTATCCCATTGGTCGCGCACCCCACACGCGCGCGCGCACACACACACACACACACACACGCGCGCGCGCGCACACGCGTGCACACACACACACATGAGCGCACGCACGGGCGCACATGCGCGCGCAAACGCACTCGAGGAAGAGGGACAGGGAGAGACGCATGCTGAGGGCGTGTGGCGGGGAGACACTGAAGTAGGACGCCTATTGGAATAGCATGTGGCGGGGGGTTGCACGACAGCACAGCAGAGGAGGCACTGGCTATGGTTCTGGCAGGGGGGTTAGAGGCACCCACAGGCCCGGTGAAGGCGAGTGTGTATGTGCTGTCGGTCCTTCTGTGTGTGTCCCGTGAGCGAGCAAGCAAGCCACAGCTGCTACGACTGCTGCTCTCCCTGTGGAGCTTGCGCAAGGACCGTGCCCCTGCGCAGTCATCAATACAATCGTAGAGCTGCACAAGCTTTCCAATTGCTTGTCCTCCTCCTCCTCCTCCTCCTCCTCTTCTGGGCTTCTTCTCCTGGGTTGCTGTTTGGGCCTCATGGCAGACTCCCATCTGCTTTTTCTGCTTCCCCTTCTTCTTCAGCAATGGAATGCCTCCTTGCCTTGACCCTCTCTCCCCCCCTCACTTCTCCCTTTCTCCACATGTCACCTCCGCCCTCATTTTTGCTCTCCAGTATCACCTTGTGATGCTAACTCTCTCACTCCTCACCTTCACCCATCTGTCCTGCTCTTCCCAGCCGCGAAACCAAGTGCGTCGTGTTCTTGCCTGGCCACTGACCGGCACCAATGAGCTGCCAGGTGATCAATTCTGGCACTGCCTCTGGCGCCTGCCACCTGTTTCAGCAGCAGACCTCCAGCACTCTCGCAATGGCTTGTCAAGAGAGGAAGGGCGGGGTGGCGTCGGTAGAGACTGGGAGTGGGGTGCAGAGAGAGTGGGGAGGGGAATCATCCCAACGAGCTGTTGGAGTCAACGAGTCGCTTGTGTTCTTATGCCCACTCCATGAGACTCGTGGGCGTAGATTGCACACACAAACGCACGCACTCCCGCACACACGCGCACACACACACACACGCGCGCGCGCGCGCACGCGCACTTGGAGCCAATATTGAGCGTTTTTTTCCCCTCTTTCGTTTGCTTCTGAGGGGCCTTTCTTCTGGACGGATGTGGCACCTGCCTGCCTGCAGGTGATTGGGACCTTCCTGGCGATTGCGGTGATCTTCATCCCCATCGGCGCCGCCTCTCTGGCCGCCTCCAACAAGGCAAGTTTTCCGGAAGAGCAGAAACCAATACACGCCCCCCTCCCCCATTCCCGCTATCCCCGGGTGGGCGTGCCCCCTTCCTCCTCATGCCGCGCCACCCCCTCGCGCTGGCCTGCACGTGCCTCCCTCCCCGGAGGTGGGGGATGTATATCTGAAAGGAGTGTGTTGTGCCCGTTACGTGCGCGGCACCTGGCACCTGGCGCTCGAGCCACGGCTTCCTGAGCGAGTGCACAGTACCCTGCTTTTTAGCAAATCTCTTCTCCCCCCCTTCCCACTGCCCCTCCCTCCACGCTCCGCCCCCCCTGCTTGTGGCCCAGCTTCTCCCCCCTTTCCCCTTCCTCCTTCCCCTCCTTGTCCTCAGGCTCCAAACTTTCCTCACTTAGTATTCTGACCCCTCCCTTGCTTCCCCTGGTCCTCCTGGGCGTGTCCTCCTCCTCCTCCTCCTGCTGCTGCTGCTGAGGTCAGGTGGTGGAGATAGTGAAGCGGTACGAAGACCTGTGCCTGCCCAATCTGAGCAACGCGCAGCGCCAGACATACATCCAGGACAACACCACCCCCAAGAACTGCTCCGTCACGCTCACGGTATACCCATCTCGCTTCCCTTTTTCCCTTCCCCCCCTCCCTCTCCTCCCTCCCACCCACTCTCCCTCTCTACTCTTCTCAAGACGTCTGTGCTTATGAGTCGTAAAAGCACACCCGAGCACGTCGCCCGGCTTCCCTTCCTCTGATTGATTAATTACGGTCGGCACTGCTCGCTATGTGGCCAGTGTCGCGTGGGATGGTCATCCAGCCTGGTCACCTGAGCGGTGCTGGCTAACTTGTGGGTTTGCGCACGCGCGTGTGTGAGGACGGGCAGGTGCCGAAGAAAATGAAGCCGCCCATCTACGTGTACTATGAGCTCACCAACTTCTACCAGAACCACCGGCGGTTCGTCCCCACCCCCACCCCCACCCCTACCCCCTCGCGCTTCCCTCCCCACTCCCCCCCAATTTCTCTCTTTCTTCCGTCCTGTGTGTTTGTATCCTGCTTGCACTTCCTCTCGCTGTAGTGGTGCTGACGTTAGCTTTTTCTGCTGTGGCTGCTGGACGCACGTCTATAGAGGGAGAAGACATGCTCATGTCCATGTAACGATTACATCAGTGTTCATGTATGTACTTGTGCCACAATAGTGTTTTTCCGAACGTACACTTGGAAGCTTGTTCTTTTCTTAACTTCTCTGCAGATGAGAGCGTGCGCCCGAGAGGCTGTGCATGTTGCGCTTCACGGAGTCCAATCACTTTCAACCAGTGTACCGTCATCAGAGCATGTTCTGATCGTGCGACCTCATCTGCTCCTCGCGTTGCGCGTGTGCATTCTGCCGCATACAATGACAACCACGACGACATGACAACGACAACAACGACAACGACAACAACGATGTCAATGTCACGGCAACGGCGACGGCGGCAACAGGTACGTGAAGAGCCGCAACGACGAGCAGCTGCGCAACTCCAGCACCTCCGACCTCTCCTCCTGCAAGCCCCAGGACTACCTCAACGGCTCGCGCGCGCTGCCCATCAACCCGTGCGGCCTCATCGCCTGGTCCAACTTCAACGACAGCTACGCCTTCAGCGTCAACAGCGGCATCGCCATGCCCGTGGACGAGCGCGGCATCTCTTGGAAGAGCGACCGTGAAAAGAAGTTTGGCTCGCAGACGCCCAAGAACTTCAACACCATTCCCGCGCTGCGGGGCGGGGGCACGCTCAACGAGTCCAAGCCGGTGAGGGCTCGCTCTCTCGCCTCGTTTGCCCGTGCTTCCTTGAAGCGTCGCCCCGGACAACGTCTCTCTCTCTCTCTCTCTCTCTCTCTCTCTCTCTCTCTCTCTCTCTCTCTCT
>WELA01003775.1:283459-309487 GCA_009602735.1 Mesotaenium endlicherianum
GGAAGGGGGTGGGGGGTTTGGGCAGGGGGGGAATCTCTCACTGCTTCGTAGTGGATGGCGGAGTCCTCTGACCGCAGCATGAAGATGAGCGTCGGAAGCGCATTGCACTCCACGATCTGTTTGCCACCAGCATACCATTGTCAAAGAATCAGCCACATCACCAGCATCAGGAGCAAGCCATCTGCCTCCAGAATGCTGCCTGTGGCATGGGACATGATTGAGGTGCATAGACAGGTGAATGCGCAACATATGATGTCACGCGTCATTTCAGGGCATGAGCATCCTGTTTATCAGCTGGCAATCCAATGGGACGAGAGATGCATAGTCAGACAGGTCGTCTAATCAGCACCAAAAAGTGCACAACTCCCGCATCTGTACCACAAGGGACTTCAGGGTCTAATTTCGTCTCACCTCGCTCTATTTCCATCGACTGCATCATCAGCCTTCTCAAACACAAAGAAACCTAACCATGATGGAAATACCAGACATATACTAGTCTTGCTTTAATCTGTAGTTGAGCTAGAATCCAGATGACGAAATGATGAGGCATATTTTTTAGACAAGCTGTGACCAGCTGCCACTTGTCAGCAGATCATTACCAGGTTCTTGTTGGCCTCGTTCTTGAAGGCGAGCGTCCGCAGAGCGCCTGCACCAGCCCTCTGCACCTTGTTGTCCTTCGACTCCAGAAGCTCCACCAATGGCGGTATACCACCTTCCGTCCTGCCATTTGCCAAACACGTCAGTCTCACCCTCAGGTCCCATGCATGGCGAAACTAGCCACCAGATAGAACTGTTAACAGTGACGAAGTGAGAAGGCCGGGAACTGAAGAAGGATGTCATACACGCTGTGCAAGTGCCAAGTCTGTGAGTGAATCAGTCTTCTCCACCAGAACTGAAATCCAACTCTAACACCTGTCACGACACCCCGTCACTGTTTTCATGGCATAACGATCCTGCGACTTCTCCCAGGGCACCAATCAAAAGTTGCAATGAGTAGCTCTGACGTACAGCCAAGTCAGCAGACCCAAGTCACTGTAGCTTTGCCTTCAGCTCATCTGGGACTTGCTCAGACCTACACTTCTTACAGGACACTATGAAGACGAGCTTTATGTCAAGAGCAAGTGTATGCATGCTAGAATGCTTCCGAAGGCGACGGCAACACTTTTGCTCAGCTTTACCTGCAGCTGAAATCGTCGCCCTGGCTCCCTGGCTCCCTCTCAAGCGCTTCAAAGGGAACAAGTAAGAATGTCATGCAGACACCTTGAGTTTTGTTCAGCAAGGGCAAGGGAGAACCCAAACAAGTGATGACGTGCTCACCTTACTCTACTCTTGATTGTAGCATTCTCATGCGCTAAGTTGGTGAGGGCATCTGCGGCTCGTCGGATGACCCCATTGACAAGCCTACTGCTGCTACCATCTCCTTTCCTTTGCAAAAGAGAAACAAGAGCTGCCAAAGCTCCTGCATCGGCTATGAGGCGTTGATGCTCCGGCTGCACAAAGAACCCACTCATACACCAAGTCAGAAGTCGACTACTCTTCATAAATTTGTGCATATGAACATCGTTCCAAAAATGCTGAATCCTGCAATCAGAAGAAAGCCACTAAAGTGAATGTGTTCCAAGACGCAAAAAATATACGTGATACTGATGATAGAAAACGTTTACATGGGACCTCTGCGGGTAAACCAATTGCGCGAATGTTTCAGTATTGCTCACCTTGACAGCCAGAAGACCTAAGGCAAACGCAGCATCCTTTTCTATTTCATGCTCACATGCTACAGGTCCACCATCTTCCGAAAGGAAGGGAGCTGAAAGGTGAGGCACAAGGGCATCCACAGCACCTTCCTCAACGATCATGTCCACATGCTCCTCTGCCCAGAAAAAGGACATAACAAACACCTGCATTAAGCTTTGTGACCCTAATATCCAAGCTGAAACCACAGACCCGCATGGTACGACAGGCTTGTACTACAGGCTTAATACCAGCATAGAGAAGGACAACATGCTGAACACTTGCAGGGCAAGGAGAATGTGGCATGGCACAAATCCCCATTTTCAGTTGCACCACATGCCAACTGTCAACAATCAAACGACTACAGAGCTTACACCAAGTTGAAGCAGCAACAGTGATCGTTGTGGACCAACTTTGACACAACCGTTCCTTTTCACCTATGACCTCGACAAGGCACCGAATGCCTTCTTGCCAACCCACACATGTGCGCAGAGCTTCTGCACAAACCCCGTGCCTCATCAATGTGAACCATCTATATTCCGAGCAATCCAGATATGCCTCGGGCACACGACCACAGCTGAAAAATGTATACTATCAAAAATACATGTAGCTTGAAGCAGATTTTGTTTGGTACTTGAGTTCCTTGGAAAACTCTCACCATGTTTGGCTAGTTCCGCCAGAGCATGAGCCGCTTTTCTGGCTGCTATTCTGTCGACCTCTTTCCAAGATAGTGCACTCTTCAAGCATGCAACTTGTATGCGAACATCAGCACTCAAGGCAGCAGCATCTTCTCCGTTGGGCACCTCCAAAGAAGTTTCAGTCGACTTTCGTTTCAAGCCCTTCCTTTCTAGTCCCTGGTCAACAGGGCCCTCCATATAATTTTGGAGCCTAATTGTCACACAACAACTGCGTTACTTGAATCTAAAGCATGCAGGACCATGTAGAGAATGCCAGAATGTTGAAAGAACAATAAAAGTGCCGTTCAAACAGTTGTCACTAATAACCTAAGAAGTTTCCTTTCCCAGAGCATGAAAGTCAAATCAAATACTGGCTCTCTCCATATAATCGCTCTCTTGCTTGAGAAAAAAATACAGTAGTCGAGCCATGTGCAGCGATGTGATGTGACTCTCTTGAGCAGGATTCAGACAATTATGGCTTGTCAATGCCAACCATCTCCAACATAGAGAAAGCTGTTCGCACAACTAGTTCACAACGCACGAGCTCGGTGGAGTTCCAGATGCTTTCTGCTTAGATAAAAAGATCACAGTCCAGAAGGCCTTGGGAAGTTCAGTTGATGCGAACGTATAAACTACAAATAGAAGAACAGCTTCTTGTGCTGACAGCAACCTTATGCTCCGTTCCGAGTCAAGGGTTGTCCGACATGGACGCTCGGTAAACTGCAACCGGTAACTCATCAAAATCTCCAGTATATGCTTCCGAGAGGAGCACTAATTCGTAATTCCTATTTTCAATGCTGGAGCCCTGCTGTGAACTGGGCGGGCCTCTTTGTAAGTGCTGAAATCCTCCGTGAAACGTACATTAATGAAGACAATTCTTTCTACGATATTAAGCTCCGATGTAATCGATACATGATGTAACATCGAGTAACAGCGGCTTCAAACTACGAGATATTTTTATGCAAATCGCGATCCCAAACGCTATCAAATATGTTGGGCAACGTCGGATGTTGACAAGCCCATGCGAGTCGGGTCCACTAGCATTTGTTGCCGGCCAAAGCAATGACATGTCAGTAGTCAATGTGAGGACTGTTCACGACTATGTCGGCTATATCGTAGTAGTCCGTGAATTTTGGTGCAGTCCTTTCTAACTCGATCACTAGCTTGCCCTCTGCCATGCCACAAATTTAGTGTTAAGTGCCATGGCGCGCATCAATATCATAGTTGTGCTCTCAACACTTCGGACAAGATGGGCAGGGTGGTAAGATAGTGATCTTCAGATTCTTTGTAGTGAAACAGATGGAGAAAGTACTTAAAAAACTAAAATACTTTATCTATTAAGACAAGGATCTTTGAACACAAGTGGTAGCTTCTTGAAAGAGAAATGGTTCCTTGACAAATTAGCATACTTCTAGAGTTTGGCAAGTACAAGAGTGATTCTAGAATGCCTCTCTATGTTCTAGCTCTTGTATACATATTTGCTAAGCAATTAATTTTCTAACAAGGTGCATGTTGAAGTGTTGGCACCCAACACATCCCAAAATTTGCCACCTCTTTCTATAATAATGTACACATGTCCTTTTGACCTAAAACTCGCACATTTGACTTTTGCCACATGAAGTTCTTCTAGGACCTTCTTCTAATTTTGAAAATGTATTATTATGCTTACGCATTAGAGCAAAATGGGCTGAAAACTTGTGAAAACTTCGAGTCGTGAAACATGGAACTTTTACGATTGACGCATCGACGTCTCACAAGCTTTTGCCTTGATTCTCTCACTTCGTCATCAGATTCTGCGATGATAGTTTTTTTCCCCTCGTTTATGATTGCGACACGATTAACGATACTGTCCCACGCCGCAGTCGACAAAGCTGGTTGTTACATTACCCCCCCTTGTTTGAAATTGCCCTTCAAAAAGAAAAAGGACAGCAAAAGCGATATAACGGAAGTATTACGTTTATTTTTGGGTACTCCGCTACTTTTACAAGTTGTTGCATGAATCGTGGTCTGTGATTGGATGAAGCTCGAGCAATTTCTGCTGATTTTAAGACTTTTGCACGAGTGAACAGTATGTCATAATCTTCTGCACCGCACACTGTCTCGTTGCAGGTAATAGAAAAGTCATGTTTGCAAACAGAGTCGTCTTCCAATGTCTCTCGCGACAAAGTAATGTGTCTATGGGGTGACGCGCTATTTTGTCCAGGAAATCTTGTTTTTGTTTTCAAAGTTTTCCAACATTCTCTAGTGCATAAGCACTACTAGGAGGTTCAAAGGACATGAACCAAGTCACTAAAGTATCTATTCACACTTGATTCCACTCAACATTACTCTACAAACATTCAAATTTTTTAGAATATTAAAACAAATCGTAAGTTTCAACTTATATCACTACATTCTTACTCCATTATGTTGCCTCGAGCAGAAAGAAAAAAGAAGAAATAAAGTTGTATCATGTCAAGATATACACTTTTCCACACTTTTATGTACGCCACAAGCATTAAAGCGTTGCAAAGCAAAATAAATCCTCAAACGAATGAATTTTTTTTGATGATTTTTGATATTTGTGCTTTAAAACAAAACAAGAGGCAAATTTTACGAATGAATGACCAAAAAAATGAAGCAAATAGATCTAAATTTATAAAGAAAAGGCCTTGAACAAGGTCCCAAAAAGTGAAGACCTTCTCAGCATTTGACCATTTTTCCCATTTTGTTGTTGCTTCTGAGAAGAGCATCAATGAAATGACAAATGCATTCAAGTTGCATATAGCAAGTGAGAAAGTGAAGTTGAACCTTGCATCTTCATTCACATAAATGGTATATTGATACTTACAAATTTGTTGAAATTTGAATATAAAAATAAGCAACTAATAAATCCAAAATAGGTGACTCAGAAAGCAACGAGAACTTATCTCAAGTCGTCATAGGTTGGTTAAAAATTGAACCCACTCAATGAATTTCCATCTCCAAATTCCACATGGGACAACATATGAGGATTTTGAATTCACAATTTTGTGCACTTCAACGGCCGATCAAAACAGCAACCCTCACAAAATCGCAAAAATTATAATGATTGAACAAAGAATTTGAATTCAAAAACTAAAGTTTGCAATGAACCTTCGTGACCTTGTTCACATATTTTTTTAATAAAAAAAACAATTAAAATTCATCGATAATTTGTCAAAACAAACGTGTATGGTCATCAATTGCATTTTGCCTCAAGTGTGAACAAAATTTCAAGACTACCATGAAGTTGTCAAAGATCTTCACCGCTTTGACCATGGCTTTCGAAAACTTAAATGATGAATGACGAACGTTTCATTGTTTGCACAAAAACATATTTAAACGCAAAAACAACATTTTCCAGGATGTCATATGTTACCATCCAATCATTGGAGTTCTTTTTAGTTGTTAATCATTGCAAATTCCAAATTGCACTTTTCCATTTTCTAAATGATAAAAATTATATTTTTTCTTCTTCCACGCTCATCTCCACGCAACTCTCTATATTCTTTGTCGACAAACATGATAACAACATCTTAGAATTTCATCACGACAGAAGCAAAATTGAAATCAGCAGGTATACGTTGTTCAAAGCCTGCAATCAAAGCATTTCATGCACCTCTATTCACGTAGTAGTGTCACTCTGAGACTGGTCTAATGGCAGATAGTTGAGTTTCGGACAAAATGCCAAGGGCGAGAGGTACCCAATTTTCGACCTCGGAAGGCGAAGACAGGGTGCCGGAGATGACCTTTCTTCTGCCTCAATCCGCTTCATATTCAACCATTACAACGGTGCGGCGAAAATCAACAATTCTTTGCTTAAGATTCGCCATCTCTAGGCAACGCTGCCGCTATTACCTCGTAAATGTCCAGTACGTGAAGGCAAAGCATAAGCTCGTCAACTCTGGATAGTGCTCCCTCCATCCTCCGCTCTTAACACTAGATCTCCCAAGGCAAAGACCATATATGGTCCAATAATGCACCACCTAAGTCACACTATAATGAAATAACCACTGAAGCTATGACTATGTGTGATAGATCATTAGAGAGCTTACATCACAAGCTATTGCACTGGCCATGTGACTTGCAATTTTTGGAAAGGTAAGGTGTACTTTTTGTACAAAGTGTGTACGGTAACAAAAAGCGAGCAAATAGTGTAGTGATTTGAGTTATTATACATTAGTTTGCATATATTTTAATGTTTTCAAATATATTTGAAGTAGTATGGTGTGGAGTCAAGTGTGAATAGGTACTCTAGTAACTTGGTTCATGTCCTTTGAACCTTTCAAGGCATTTTCGAAGTTAGAGGAAAGACCTAGAAGAACTCCATGTGGCAAAAGTCAGATGTGCCATTTTTAGGTCAAAAGGACATGTGTACATTATTCTAGAAAGAGGTGGCAAGTTTTGGGATGTGTTGGGTGCCAACACATCAACATACACCTTCCTAGAAATTACTTATGTAGCAAGTATATAAACAAGAGCTAGAACATAGAAAGACATTGCAGAATCACTCTTGTACTTGCCAAAATCCAGAACTATATTAACTTTCAAGAAGCCATCTCTCTTTCAAGAAGCTACCACTTGTGTTCAAAGATCCTTGTCTTGAATAGATAAAGTATTCTGTTTTACTAAGTACTTTATCTATCTGTTTCACTACAAATAGGGCCAACTTTAACATCACACACTATGAATTTGGATATGAACCAATAGTATTTGATTTAAGCTGGAGTAGGCATGTGTCTTACCTATCATATGAAACAAATTTCACTTCATTCTAATCAGTAGCTTTGTGCAGGCACACTTTGTACTTAGTGGACCATATGGGATCCGAGTATTTTTCGTATTTTTTAGTGCCTCATGCAACAAAGCATCACAGTTAATAATTCATGACTTATTCTTTACACATGCAAATAGTAATTTGTAAAGTGGAGCTTGAAAGTAAGATGTTATTTTACTTACAAAAAAATATTTAGATTAGAAATAATCAACTATGATGATTAAAATTGAAGCATTAATTGCAAAATATCGCAGAATCGACAACTTTGCACACATGAAGCTGAACTGTTTATGAAGCACAATATTTTTCATATAAGTTTTTGTTGCAGTTTCTCTGCTCTACAATCCTACTTGTTAATGCTACTCAGCCTGTAGGGGCCACTATCTACATGTGCTATGTGCCTGTTGGTATGGTACTCCTCAAAGCAAGGCGTGGGGCAAAGCGCTACTCCACACGTCGCGCACCAATAACTAGGCCTCACCTTACTCTTCTCATGGCCTAGGTCATACAGCTTGCTCCTGCACACTACACACCCTCGTCTAGAGCCTCCTGGAAGGTGCTCAAGGAAGTGTCTCCCTAGGAACCTGTCCATTCCAGCCCGCCCCGCACTCCAGCGAAAGCGCCTCCTCTCATGTGGATCATAAATTGAAGCTACCAAGTATTATATTTCACTAAGTACTTCATCTATCTGTTTCACTACACTTTATCTATTCAAGACAAGGATCTTTGAACACAAGTGGTAGCTTCTTGAAAAAGAGATGGCTTCTTGAAAGTTAATATATTTCTGGATTTTGGCAAGTACAAGAGTGATTCTGGAATGTCTTTCTATGTTCTAGCTCTTGTTTATATACTTGCTACATAAATAATTTCTAGGAAGGTGTATGTTGATGTGTTGGCACCCAACACATCCCAAAACTTGCCACCTCTTTCTAGAATAATGTACACATGTCCTTTTGACCCAAAAATGGCACATTTGACTTTTGCCACATGGAGTTCTTCTAGGTCTTTCCTCTAACTTTGAAAATGCCTTGGAAGGTTCAAAGGACATGAACCAAGTTACTAGAGTACCTATTTACACTTGACTCCACACAATACTACTCCAAATATATTTGAAAATATTAGAATATATGCAAATTAATATATGATAACTCAAATCACTACATAAAGTATTATATTTCACTAAGTACTTCATCTATCTGTTTCACTACACTGATTATCCTCAGCCTGGTCTCCTTCAATTGCATTGTAGGAACCGTGGGGCTTTTTGACAATCTTAGACACCAAAGCATGACTCTGGCGCTTGTGATTGAACTGCTGCTGATCCCAAGCATCAGCATCCTGGATCAAGTCAGCCAGTTTTTCACTTCTTCTCAGCAAAATGACCCGAGACTTCGGATTTCAAGCCATACCTGAAGTATGCTATCCTATACCATTCTGGCAAGTCTGGCTCTTTCATCATGTTCTCCTGGAACTTTTGAGCAAACTCAGCGACTGAAGTGGTCTGCTTCAGTGTCAGGGAGATTATCGCAAAGATAGCTTTCTCCTGCTCGTTGATGACATCAAACCTCTCATGCAACTTCTCGACAAACTCTATCCAGGTAGGGTCACCGAGTTGCTGAGCCTTACGCTCTCCTTTCCTGTATAACCACCAATCTGCGGCACTGCCTTTCAGTAGCGCACCGGTGTGCCTGACCTTCTCGTAATCTTGCAGTTCTGGGTAGTTTTCCAGCCACTGCTCAACATCCGCGAGAAACTTGATCAAATAATATTTTTAGTTTCCCTCAGGATCATAGTCCTGGGGAGGTTTTGGCTTGGGTTTACTAGGCCCTCTGCCACCACCACCAGTGGTTTGAGACCCCAGTTGGTCTCTGTCCCGCAGTAGAGACATTATGATTCGTTTGTCCTCCTGTTGGGACTAATACATGGTCGCCATTTGCGATTGCATTTGAACGAACAATGCTCCCAAGTCTACACTCTGGGGTGGTAGTCTAGCAAATGCAGCAGCAGCATTGGCATCTACTCGCTGAGTAGTGTCCTCAACCGTCCCTCTCGCTCCTGCACCAGCAATTCCTGCCGCATTTAGCCGGTCACGTATTTGAACCAGGGGTACATTGAGTTGTACAGCAGGAGGTGGGTTCAGAACAATGGCCCTGGATGCCACAAGTTCTTCAACAGTGCGCTCGTCAGCTGGCTGTCCTTCCCTCCTTTCTGTATCTTCAGCGGCCTTTGCTACTTGTTCAGCTTCTAATCTGGCTCTCTCCTCCTCAGCTTGCTGTGCTGCGATTGCGGCAATAGCAGCTGCCTCATCTGCAGCCTCCCTAGCTGCAGTATCTGCTACTGCTTCAGAATAGGTACGATTTCTCGCTACATGGCTTTCCGCCTGGTTTTCGACATTCTCGTTATCCTGGTTCTCCATGTCTCGGGAGTTGCTAGTTTGAGACCTTGTCCTTACCATACAAAGAAGACTGTGATAACTGCTCCGATACCACTGAAATGAATTGACTTACCAAATAGGCGATTAACAATAAATTAAGATCTTTATCTCAGCGAGTAATCTTTATGGTATTTTCGTTAACTGGTTGAACGGCAAAGGACAACACACTAGCAGTGAATTATACTCGTAAGTCAAATGCCAGTAAACTAGCATCAATAATGCAATCAGTAAATTCATACATAAGCAAGGTTGGAAGACAGTGCGTATCAATGGCTTCTCGCCTTGGATTCAGATGTCCCTCAGTAAGTTGTACAAGAGAGTTGGCCTCGTTTTCGAATGCCGAACTCGAGAGCAATGCCTAGCATATGTACATGGAATGAGTTTACTGTTCAACGGCCAGTGCGATGGCACCGCCTACCCGGGAGTTAACCACGTTGGTAGGACCTCGGTTAACCAAATCCACCGCCATCTCCCATCATCCCAAATCGCCATCCATCATAGGGGTGTCATCTGGCCATTCATCTAGCATATCACACTTAGATGCATATCGAGGCAGTTCGCTGCTACCGAGTACGGACGTCAGCTGGCTGTCAAAGAATGTGTCAGCAAGTTGACGTAAGTTGACTTCAGCCTGCTGCTTCCGACTGAGTCATTAAACTGCTATTAAATATAAAGTCCAGCAAACTGATTATTAACTAGAGTTCAGCAGGCTGAACTCAATTAACTATTATATTTAAATGAATATTATATTTACTAATATACTGCTTCATTACATTGTTGTAGGCAAACTCCAACCCTGGCAGCTTCTTGTCCCACTCTGAAGGGTCTTCCATAGTGAAACTCCTGAGCACCTCTTGCAGAGTTCTGTTGAGCCTCTCACTCTGCCCGTCTATCTGAGGGTGATAGGAAGTGCTCATCCTCAGCTTGGTCCCCATCAAAGTAAACAATGACCGGCAAAAGTTGCTAGTAAACCTTGGATCTTGGTCTGAAACAATCACCTTCGGCAACCCATGTAGCCTGAAAATATGATCAAAGAATAGTTGTGCCACATCTGCTGCCGTACAAGTCTCCTTCATGGGAATGAAGTGAGCCATCTTTCTGAATCTATCAGACACAATCCAAACTGCATCGTGCCCTTGACCACTCACTAGTAAAGATGTGTCGAAGTCCATAGCAATCTGCTCCCAAGGATACTCTGGAATAGGTAAGGGTTGCAATGTACCTCCCTTCTTTTGATTTGGTGTCTTGTTACGGTGACACGCATCGCAACTCCTGATCCACTCCTTGATGTCCTTGTCCATATTTCTCCAATAGTATTCTTGCTTCAGCCCGCTTGCCGTCTTTTCGCTTCCAAAGTGTCCAGCATATAAGCAATCATGATGCTCCGTAAGTAGTAAGTCTCGTAGCTTCTTAATGTCAGGTACCACCACTCTCTTGGAAACACCATAAAACCATATGCCGTCCTTCTTCTGCACACTCGAGTTGAACTCAGCTGCTCCACCATCAGCAAACTTTGGGTCCTCCTCATAACCTCTTTGAAGCTTCTCCTTAAAGCCCATATTCTCCTTGATGAGTGAGACAGCTGCAAGGTCACACCTTCTGGATAAAGCGTTTGCAGGGTTCATCTTCCCAGGAAAGTTCTCAATCTTGTGATCGAACTGTTGCAGAAACTCCATCCACCTTGCCTGTCTTGGTGTCAACGTTGGCTGCGTCATAAATTTGTCCAAGCTCTTGTGGTCGGTCTTGATGAACACCTTCCGGCCGTCCACATAACATCGCCAAATCCTCACAGCCTGGATAATAGCCAACATCTCCCGCTCGTGTGCTGCATAATTTTGCTCAGCAAGACTCAACTTCTTGCTCTCATATGCTACAGGTTGTAATCCCTTGCCCTGGTCCTGGAGAAGAATGGCTCCCACCAAGGTTACGCCATACGCGTATCAGCCCAAAAAATTAGGCGTATTTAGCGTATAAATAGCGAATAGCGTATTAAGCGTATTTGAATAATATTGAAGTGTAAAAATGAAACTTTTTTGTTTGGAGGGGGGAGGTCAAGAGATTGTATTCAAAGCATGGTGTACCGTCTTAATAAGTGTTATATGCCTTCAAGTTTCTGAAAAACGTCGATTGGAGTAATTTTGTACACATGCCGTAAAATAAGGCGTAAATTGTGATGCGTACTAAGCGTATCAAGCAATTTTTGCTGTAACGAATTTAGCGAACTAGCGTATCTAGCGTATTAAGCGTATGAACGTACGGCGTAACCTTGGCTCCCACTGCAAAGTTGATGCGTCCGTGATGATGGTGAAAGGAAGCTCTGGACTTGCAATTGCCAACACAGGTGCCTGCGTGAACAGCTCCTTAATCTTCTCAAATGCTTGCTGCTCCTTGTCACCCCATAGCCACTTCTCCTGCTTCTTCAATATGTCCGTGAGCGGTGCACACACCTTGGCAAATCCTTCAATGAAGCGTCAATAATAATTTGCCATACCGAGGAAGCTCCAGTTGATGAATATCAGCAGGTACCGGCCAATCCCTGACTGCTTGCACCTTCTTTTGCTCCACCTTGACTCCTTCAGCTCCCACTATGTGCCTAAGAAACTCGACCTCCTTGAGACAGAAGTCGCACTTGCTCATCTTCCCATATAACTTTTGATCTCTCAAGACCTCCAACACCTTCCTCAGATGCTCCACATGCTCTTCCAAGGTCTTCGAATAGATCACGATGTCGTCCAAAAATACCACCACAAACTGGTCCAAGTAGGGACTGAAGATACTATTCATGAGTTCCATGAATGTAGCAGGCGCATTAGTCAACCCAACAGGCATGATAGTGAACTCGAAGAAACCATAGCGAGTCCTGAAAGCAGTCTTCTGAACATCTCCTTTCGGAATACGTACTTGGTGGTAGCCACTTTTCAAATCAATTTTTGAGAAATACTTCGCTTCAATAAGCCTGTCGATTAACTCGTCCACTCGTGGAAGTGGGTACCTGTTCTTGATGGTAACCTTGTTGAGTGCTCGGTAGTCGACACACATCCTCATAGTCCCATCCTTCTTCTTCACAAATAAGACTGGCGCTGCAAATGGAGACTCGCTGGGTCGGATGAATCCCTTTTCAAATAACTCTATCTGCTGCTCCTTCAACTCATCCAACTCCGCAAACGATGGACGATAGGCGGGTCTCACTAGTGGCTTGCTCCCTGGTTCCAACTTGATCTTGTGCTCCATAGCTCTCTGTGGAGGTAATCCTGCAGGTAGCTCCTCAAGAAAAATGCACTTGAACTCCTCCAACAGCGCCTTAATTTGGGCAGGCATCTCAGCAGGATTCTTCTCTTGAGCAGTTGGGCTCTGCTCCTTCTGAGCAAGGGGATCAGACACCACTACTTGCTCCTCCGGCAATGTACATTCGCCTAAGCTGTTAAGATTCACGCTTGCTCCATCTGATGACGTGGCGAGGGCCATCAAAACAAGGTACATCTCCTTCACTAGATTCGCCCTGCATAGCTTCTTAACTTGCAGGCTCGACAGAAGACAGTTACTTGTGGTCGTATCTACCTCCACCTGTTTCGCTGTCTCCATTCGACCATCACGCCCTTGGACCTTCACTTGTCTTGTGCTCCAGTGCACTTGAGGGTTTGCTTTTCTTAGCCATGGTCGGCCCAATATCACCTCATTGTGACGCAACTCTGCCTGCTCCATAACTTCCTTACTCTGGTGCCCCGCTACTTCCACGTGAATAGCTTCCGTAGGTGCACCACACTTGAGTCTCTGCCCATTTGCCAAAATTGCCTTTTTAGGCACATAATGCTTCTGCACAGAGATTTGCCACTCTTTCACCAGCTTCTTGTGCACAAAATTTGCACTTGCGCCACTGTCGACCATATACTTCGCCTTGTTGCCGTCGACTACTCCTTCCACAATAATAGGCTTGTCAACATCTCGTCTTTTGCTTCGCGGCAGGCCCTGGGGATAACCTCAGTGTGATTTCTCGTCTTCACGCCAGGAGACACCCCAGAACGACGTACTGGAGTCCTCGTTTTTCTTGTTGTTGAACTTGCTTCACCTTCACATGACAGTCTCGCGCCATATGTCCAAGCTTGCCGCAATTATAGCAGGGTCCTCTCGGCTTGAAATTCTGCTGCCTGCGCTGGTACTGCACAAGTCCCAACTCCATAGGTACTGGACCTTGTCCACTCATGCTTGGCGCTTGAGATCCAAAGTGTCGATGAACTCCAAAGTTGTGACTGCCCCACTGCCTCTGACTATACTCCACAGCGTCGACCCTTGTTGCCAATGCCATCATTTCCCCAAGACTGGTAGGGTCCTTGAGCGCCACTTCCTTGGCCACAATTGGCTTTAGTCCCCTCTTGAACTTGTCCATCATCTCTGTAGTGAAACAGATAGATGAAGTATTTAGTGAAATATAATACTTTATCTATTCAAGACAAGGATCTTTGAACACAAGTGGTAGCTTCTTGAATGAGAGATGGCTTCTTGAAAGTTAATACATTTTTGGATTTTGGCAAGTACAAGAGTGATTCTGGAATGTCTTTCTATGTTCTAGCTCTTGTTTATATACTTGCTACATAAGTAATTTCTAGGAAAGTGTATGTTGATGTGTTGGCACCCAAAACATCCCAAAACTTGCCACCTCTTTCTAGAATAATGTACACATGTCCTTTTGACCTAAAAATGGCACATTTGACTTTTGCCACATGGAGTTCTTCTAGGTCTTTCCTCTAACTTCGAAAATGCCTTGGAAGGTTCAAAGGACATGAACCAAGTTACTAGAGTACCTATTCACACTTGACTCCACACAATACTACTCCAAATATATTTGAAAACATTAAAATATATGCAAACTAATATATAATAACTCAAATCACTACATCACCCCCCCGATAGAAAAAGCGACGTCTCGGCGCGTCAAGTCAGGTCTTACACATGTGGAGCAAACTAGTCAACAGTTTCAAGTCAGATGCCACACATGTGAAGAGGACTAGTCAAAGGCGCCAAGTCAGGTGCTACACTTGTAAGGTAGACTAGGCAAGGTCGTAGGTGGTGTGACCTTATTGGCTAGCCTACTCCTTAATGATAAAGAAAATTGTACAAGTTGGCCCAGAATCTGCCACAGAACTGCTCCAAATCTAAAAATTCAAAAGCCAGACGGACCGCATTGGAGAACTCTACGGGGTCACCAAATTTGAGAGCATTCTAATTTTTGGAGTGTCGTTGAGAGCTGAGAGAGTAGGCACTCCTCCAAATCTGTAAAGAAACTTCTGAAAACCATAAGTCCTTCTATACTTCTTCAAATGCTGCAAACTAAGTCTCAAACTAGGCGCTGTAAGATGTTTTACCAGAGTCTTGAGTTTCAGAGCATTCCAAGTTCAGGGGAGGGCACAATGTCAGAAGGCATACTCTGCCCTAACAATGCCAGCAGCCTGACCCCCTTCTACTTAGAGCATCATATCTCTCTCACCAGTGCTCCAAATTGAGTAAACTTAATCTCTAAATGACCGGCTACTCATGGACTACAGCCAAGTAAATTTTCAGAATTTATCATGCAGAGACCTATTACCAGTAGCAGTTTTAGTTTTCTGTCCAGAAACTACGAGAAGAGAAGAGTGTCTAATGTCAATTTTTCCTCTTTCTTGTTCTTGCAGGCTGATAGTAACACGTTGCCACCCACTCTGTACGTAATTTCTCTTCTGGACCTGTTTGCCACTCTTGCTTGAGCATCTTGTGCGTGTTGTAGAGTTTTCTTTGCTGCTGTAAGGGCTGCTTCTAATGTCTCCATAAAACCTGTGGCTGCAGGTACTTCATCAAGGTCAGCCGTGAAGCTCAGTGGCGTGGTCGGATGGAAGCCATAGTTGAGGAAGAATGGGGACTCTTGGGTAGAGGCCTGCGTAGTGTTGTTGTAGGCAAACTCGAGGGGGGTCAAGTACATTTCCCAGTCTTGCTCGAGGGTAGACACGTAGGCCTTTAAAGAGGTCTCTAGGGTACGATTCATACGCTCGGTTTGCCCATCTGATTGTGGGTGGTAGGCAGTAGACATATCCAGCGATGTACCCAAGTTCTTGAAGAGATTTTTCCAAAAATGGCTTGTGAATCTTGGATCTCTATTTGACACAATTCTTGATGGTAGTCCATGGAGTCGGAAGATTGCCTTTCCGGGTTTGGTAGTGGTTAGAGGAGTCCTCCCGCCTTTTGGGATGATGGCTTGACTCTTTGGCATGTGGAGACAAGCAAGATGGAGCGAATACTTGCAATAATACAACATTACGATTCAGTACCAGCCCGGCAAGACAAACCCAACTGACCCTCTCTCAAGACTGCAATTAAACGCTGTGATGACATTCCTGAAGACAGATCTGGAAGCTCAATTTTCAGCCGCCTATGAAAGAGGCCCTTAGTACAAGAACGGAGAAGCAGCCTTGGACCCATACAAGAAGCAAGAAGGCAATTATAGGGTGAGCCAAGACACGGGCCAGAGATGTGTTCCTAATGATTTAGACCTCCGGCTCTTGCTTCTACGAGAAGCACACGACAACGCTCTTGGAGGACACTTTGGAATCCGAAAGACCACGGGCGTTCTAGCCAGAACTTATTGTAGGTCAGGCATGTCTAAGCAAGTCAAGGAGTACTGCAGGAGCTGTAACACATGCCAAAGAATCAAGCCATCAATGCAAAAGGCGAGAGGACTCCTCCAACCACTACCAATACCCGAAAGACAATAGACAGACATCTCAATGGACCTTATCGTGGACCTGCTCGTGACACCTCGAGGCCATAATGCAATACTCACAGAAGTGGACAGACTTACCAAGATGGCTCATTTTGTTCTCACGACGACTAAGTCTACGGCACCACTGCTTGGAAGACTCCTCTTTGACAACATATTCCGACTCCATGGACTACCATCAAGAAATGTGTCGGATAGAGATCCAAGATTCACAAGCCATTTTTGGAAAAATCTCTTCAAGAATTTAGGTACATCGCTGGATATGTCCACTGCCTACCACCCGCAATCAGATGGGCAAATCGAGCGTATGAATCGTACCCTAAAGACCTCTCTAAAGGCCTACGTGTCTACTCTGGAGCAAGATTGGGACATGTATTTGACCCCCTGGGGTTTGCCTACAACAACATGACGTAGGCCTCTACCCAAAAGTCCCCATTCTTCCTCAACTATGGCTTCCATCCAACCACGCCGCTGAGCTTCACGGTTGGCCATGATGAAGTACCTGCAGCAACAGATTTTATGGAGACATTAGAAGCAGCCCTTACAGCAGCGAATAAAGCTCTACAACAGGCGGAAGATGCTCAAGCAAGAGTGGCAAACAGGTCTAGAAGAGAAATTACGTACAGAGTGGGTGACAACGTGTTACTATCGTCCAAGAATATTTTTCTAATTAATAGGTCTGCCGGCAGCAAGTCTCTCCCACCTATAGGGGACCCTTCAAGATTATCCAGCAAGTCAACCCCGTTGCTTTCAAGCTAGAACTTCTCCAGACTATGCACATCGACCCCGTATTCCACGCTTCCCTCTTCAAGCCATATGTGCAACCCCACAACAAGTTCCCAGGACGTGTGACAACCCCACCAGCCCCAACAATAGTGGATGATCATTTGGAGTACGAAGTGGAAGACATAGTGGCTATGAGAAATTTCAGGAGACAGCAGCAATACTTGATCAAGTGGAAAGGATATCCAGATTCGGAAAATAGTTGGGTGGCGGCGCACTACCTTGACAAGGTTTAGAGAAAGTTGAAGCGCTTCCATGCCGCCAACCCCCATCTTGGACCAGCCCCAAGTCTCTCTACTAGAAGCCCAAAAAATTCAGGGAGGCAGCCTGCCACCATCAAGAAGTTGCAGAAGACCCCTTGGAGGCAGCCTGCAAGAATCACAAAGAGGAAAAAATGACATTAGACACTTTTCTCTTCTTGCAGTTTTTGGACAGAAACTAAAAGTGCTACTGGTGATAGGTCTCTGCATAATAAATTCTGAAAATTTATCTGTCTGTAGTCCATAAGTAGCCGGTCATTTAAAGTCCAAGTTTGCTCAATTTGAAGCACTGGTGAGCGAGATATCATGCTTTGAGTAGAAGGGGATCAGGCTGTTGGCATTGTTAGGGCAGAGTATGCCTTCTGACATTGTGCCCTCCCCTGAACTTGGAATGCTCTGAAACCTTAGACTCTGGTAGTACATCTTACAACGAACATGTAGAGACATACTATGCAAAATTTGGAGAAGTATAGAAGGACTTATGATTCTCAGAAGTTTCTGCACAGATTTGGAGTGCCCACTCTCTCAACCCTCAACGACACTTCAGAAATTAGGATGCTCTCAAATTTGGTGACCCGGTAGAGTTCTCCGACGCGGTCCGTCTGGCACTAAAGTTTTTAAATTTGGAGCAGTTCTGTGGACGCTATGAAGCTTTGAGTTTGTGGCAGATTCTGGGCCAACTTGTACAATTTTCTTTATCATCAAGAAGTAGGCTAGCCAATAAGGTCACACCACCCACGACCTTGCCTAGTCTACCTTACATGTGTAGCACCTGACTTGGCGCCTTTGACTAGTCGTCTTCACATGTGTGGCATCTGACTTGAAACTGTTGACTAGTTTGCTCTTCATGTGTAAGACCTGACTTGACGCGCCGAGACGTCGCTTTTTCTATCGGGGGGGTGATGTAGTGATTTGAGTTATTATATATTAGTTTGCATATATTTTAATGTTTTCAAATATATTTGGAGTAGTATAGTGTGGAGTCAAGTGTGAATAGGTACTCTAGTAACTTGGTTCATGTCCTTTGAACCTTCCAAGGCATTTTCGAAGTTAGAGGAAAGACCTAGAAGAACTCCATGTGGCAAAAGTCAAATGTGCCATTTTTAGGTCAAAAGGACATGTGTACATTATTCTAGAAAGAGGTGGCAAGTTTTGGGATGTGTTGGGTGCCAACACATCAACATACACTTTCCTAGAAATTACTTATGTAGCAAGTATATAAACAAGAGCTAGAACATAGAAAGACATTCCAGAATCACTCTTGTACTTGCCAAAATCCAGAAATATATTAACTTTCAAGAAGCCATCTCTCTTTCAAGAAGCTACCACTTGTGTTCAAAGATCCTTGTCTTAAATAAAGTATTCTATTTCACTAAGTACTTCATCTATCTGTTTCACTACAGCTTTCCATGTAGCCCCGTCAGGTCGCATTTCTTAGACAATCACCAGTAATAAAGTAGAAATTCTAGCAAACTTTTGGCTGCGCCGTTGGACGTGATGCTAGGTTTTACATGCCGGACGGGTATTTAGCAATCAATTTAAGTTCCAATAACCGAACAAATATAATGCTGAAACTTTCTGAATCGCGACTTTTGCTTGCATTTTTTTGAAAGTTTGTTTGACCATGTATTTAAATACCACGGCCAATGAGACAGCCATGATTGTATATGGAAAACTCTATTACATTTGGAGTTTAAAACAAGCCCACATTGAACCCACCCATGAAAAACGGGACTAACAACGATTTCTCCAAATTCTTCTCTCCAGCCTTCAATGGGTATGTTTCTCTGAGCAAACAAGCAAAGTCCTTCTAGACTTTGTCCAAGCTAACTGAGTTGTCTCCAACATTGTACAAGTACAACAAGCAACCTAAGCCCATGGCACAATCACGCACACAACTTTAGCATTGATCAATTTCAATCACCAAACATGCAAACACAACACACTCGCGATAAACATCTACTAAACTTACGCTTCATTCAGTATCACCACATAAATACTATGTCAATATATGCTCCATCCCAAATGAAGTCGTGACAAACACACCAATCTGGTCCTCGTCGATTGAATGTAGGCTTATCCAGCTACCTGCTAATTACTTTATGGCTCGTCCTAGAAACTCCATTTCACCACTCCCCAATCGCGGGCCGACCTACTTGTAGTCTAGGTTTGCTACTTTCGCCTGTCTCGGCCCGCAGAAGACCCTTGAGTAACCATAGGGTCCTAAGGGAGCTTGGTAAGCTGCCCTTTGGTCACCCTCACCGTCTTTCTAAACTGTTTCGCTACTCATAGCATGGTTGACACCACTTGCACACTCAATCGTCATCTCCACCCGAAGAGTTTGCACAACTCTGACACAGCTGTAGCGTGAGTGCCATACCTGCTCCGTCTGGCCTTCGTGACCATCAACACGGTCGACACAACCGTCTTTGCCATGTCCGCGCACTCAACCCTACCCTAGCCTTGCTTGTCACCCTTTCTCGACTCCTAAGTGACGCATGTTCAAGGCCCAAGGCCTTCATTATATTTGATTACCTTATATGCATCAAAAGTATCAAGTGGATACAATTTACACGACCAAAAATATGACGGTTACATGTGGGAAGACTAACCTCTTCCCTATTCCTTCTTCACCACCTTCTTCTCAAAAATCAAACATCATCTTTGTTAATAATAGTGGTATCACATAGATACAAAAATACACATACGGCCATTCTATTATGTGGAAGGATTTGAGGTCAGACCAACCTACGCTGGAGTCCAGGAAGACCTTGAGTTGACCATTGATAATCTAATACTTGTGCTCATGCTCACTTGTGCTGCCTCTGGCTCACTCTCTGGCGCACGCTTCCCGAAGTCCAAGACTTACAGGCTCGACTGGGTATGACCGGGCACGACTGGGCATGACTAGGGAAGACTGGCACTTGGCAGGACAAAGTCGATATCAATGTCGATCGACTCACTTCTTTCTCTGGACCACTCTGGATGAAGTTTTCTTCAAGTCACTGCATTCATATACGAAGGATACATGCGTCAGAACGAAGGCCACTCCATGTGTTGCAAAGGAGAGGAGTTCGTCTTTGCATGCTCATTTGTCGTGAATAGCTTTCTATCTTTCTCGCGTTGACAAGCCTTTGTGACGCGCGTGAATGAGCTATTGTACGAATTATTTTCTCGTGGAACATCCTCGTTGATTAGCATTGTGGGTGGCATGCACGATAAAGTTGCGCAGACCAGATGATTATTGCGCATTCTTGGAGGGATGATATTCCCGGCAAGAAAGCGTGCACGAGCAGATTTCGAGGCGTCGAGACGCTGGCAGCTCGCCCCCCGCGAGCTGGGTGCCTCAGGTTCGTCCGCGACCATTTAGCTAGCTTCTTCACGTATTTATTGGCAGGTCTGCCCTCATTCTTGTATTCGCTGTGCGTTCCGTGACAGTATTTAGTTCTCGTACTTCCGAAAAGTGAAAAGTCAGAGCTCTTATCGCCATGGCAACCCGTGGGAAGCAGAGCGGGCACGACACCGCTAAGATGCAGCAGAAGATGGAAATGGAGCCTTTATCTAAAGTCCTTGATGGCACAGTCATTCCTGGGGAGAAACCCTTTAGTATCCATGTAAGATATTGATGCATACTGACGTTAGAGGCTGAATAAGAAGCACATGCACGAGTTTGGATTTCGCCCCCACACCTGCTCAGCTGGTTCTAAAAAAGTTTGCTTAGCTTCTTGTAGTATATTTGGTTGAAAGTATTGTGGCCATTATTTCAAGCATGCCAGAGCATGCATTCTTGTTGGAAATGTGTGAGCTTCAGCATGGTGATGCATTCAGAAACCTGCTTTCTTATGTCAGATTCTGGCACGCTGATAGTGAGTACTTGTCTAGTCTATTCATGCATATTGCCATACTACTGGCGAATAGAGGCCAGTCCATGTGAAGTAATGTTCAATAGGGGCAATCCTTTTGTAAGCGACACCTCTTTCTGCTTGCATTCAACTTGTAAGACAAATGTTGGAGCCCTCTTGCAGTCTTAGCTTGCCATAGCATGAAGAGAATGCTCAAGAAGCTGCGTCAGCTCAATAGGCAGCAGCAGATAATGCCACAATTAACTTTGTTGAAGTTATACTCAACTGGGAGAGCGGTTCCTCTGCTGCCTACACATGCAGGAAACATGTTCCATGCAAGCGTGCTAGGCCAGGCCAGCTTGGCTCTTGACACTTATTGCCATGGCACGGTGCAGCTGTGCAGAACTGGCAAGGCTAATGGGCCGAGGCTCTCTAATTCTAGTTTCTTATCTCTTTTTTCCTTTCTGTCTTTTCATCCTCAGGAGGAAGTCCAATCGAAGGGGGGAGTGGACCTGTTGGCCCCTGGCCCGGGTGAGAAGAGCCTCATCCGCATCTACCTCGACGAGAGCCTGGAGAAGGCATTCAACTGCGCCATCAAGTACGTGCTCTAGAGGACCTCTCCCCCCCCCCCACTCTTTTTTTCATGTCATAGGACATTTTCTCATGTCTTCGTTCTTTACCCCTCCTTTGTTAGCTAGCCGTTGGAAAGAATGGCAGAGGGTCTTCTTTTTCTCACACCGTAGCACTTTCTACTGATATCATTGTGTATCATGAAGTTGAGGAATTGTAATGGAGCAATGGCTCTTTCAGTGAAATTAATTAATAATTGTATTTGGTTGTGATTGGACGCATGGCAGCGTGCATCTGCAGGCGTTCTACCAGTACCAGGCTTTGAGCAACTTCTGCTTCAAGGACAACGTGTCGCTGCCAGGCATGGGCAAGTACTTCTTCAAGCGCTCCATGGCCTTCCTCAAGAACTACAAGGACCTGGCAGAGTTTGCTGTAAGAGCCACTCAGCCTCGCCACTCACTATCGATGCATTCTTCTCATTGTCCTATGCTCATTCTCTTTATTTCTTTATTTTTGTTGTCTCCCTCCTTTCCTGCTCTTCTGGTCACCCACCAGTGTCTGAAGTCTTACTGTGCTGGTAGGCAATATTGGACTTTCATTTTGTGCCTGTGATGTGAAACAGCACGGACATCACGTGGGAGGCTTTGGTGTATGCAAGCTTTGGTTGTGCCAGGCTTGGATTTGCTTGAACAGGCTCAAAATTGCAAGAAATAAAGGGAAGCTCAGTCACAATTAGAAAAACAATCATATGTTAGAAAGCATAGCACAGAAAAAGGACCAAGATTCACTGATTGATTTCTGCTTTTCTTGGCAGTCTTCGAGGGGAGGACAGGTGATGCTGCGTGACATCCAGGCGCCACATCAGCAGTTTTTTGATTCTACAAACGGGGAAGCTCTTGCAGGTGAGCTGCACCCTTCTCTTTCTTCTTTCTGCCTGTGATACAAGAAGAGAATCACAATGACAGTGTCCGTCATGAGGCGGAGGCTGAGGCTGAGGCTGAATTGAGATATTTCTGGCTGATAATGATGAAACTCTCTCGCATGCTGCTGCTGTTGATAGGACCTGCCCTCAAGTTTGAGGTGTCTCTTTCTTGCTATTCTCCACTTGTGGTGAGACTTTTGACATTGTCGATTTTGTTCATTGGGGTTCACCTGCTTGTTAGAATGGGGAGCTTTTGCATGTTGTGTATGGAGCAGCACCCGACTTCAGTTTCTTTTCTCTGTTCTTATTCTTTTGGTGGGGGCAGTGATGGAGTACGACCTGGCGGCATCCAAGGTGGTGTATGAGAAGCAGTTGCAGCTGCACAAGGTACCAAGTGTCTTGGATTTATTCACGTTACATATGTTAGTAGCATGTACTTGCATATACATTTATCTACTCATATTATATGTATACCGTATACGTATATGTCATGGATGTTAATTTCGGATATATGTATTATACATGTGTGAATGTCTACATCACATGTTCTTTACTGGGGAGTGCTAGGGGACCTGCGATGTAGTACAAAATATGAAGTGTGTTCAAATGTTTAAAATGTGCATCATAAATCTTGATTCTGTGTACATCTGTTCAACGTTGTCTGATACTTTTGAGTGTGCTTTTCCTCCTAAATAAGAGATCAGTTGAGTCTTAGAAGTTGTGACTTGCTGCACATTTGGACAAGATAAATGAGTTAGTTTTCGCCTAGAAGGTTTCTACTGACTTTCTCTTCTCGTAAGACTCTTATACCTGAAGAGGTTTCATGACAATGGTGATCTCTTTAAGATGGGAAAGGAGGCACTTTCGTGTACATGTTTGTATAGAAAATTGTGCATAGAAAATTGCATGTGTATTTTACTACTCATTGTCGGTTTTTAATGTGGAACTCCATTGTGAAGCTTCACTTGTGAACGACTATGTGCTGACAAAGCAAAGTGTTGATGCTTTTGGGCTTATTTGGGGGGGATTGCAGGCGGCGGAGAAAGTGGGTGATGCAGGCGCGCGCAACTGCATTGAGAACAAGCTGCTCATGCACATGGTACTCCCTGCAGCTACCGGCCAGGCAGATAGCCACACATTTTTTAATAACTGGGACTGACTGGAATCTGAGTCAATGCTTCACTCTCGTCCAGAATTATGTGATATTTTTATTCTTCTCCCCATGCTTCTTTTCTTATTGTTTTCTTGTGCTTGGAGAGTCTTGGTACATGCTCTTTTATGCTCCTTTTTTTTTGGTTTATGGGTTTGTTCTTCTCCTCGGGGTTTTTTTCCTTTGGCCCACGGTCCTCCTCATCCTAAAGGAGAGGACTGAGAGCAGGGGGTGCGTGCGTCCTTCACTGGGATGAGTCAGAGCTGTGGAGGAATGATGAGATGCAAGAAGCTTGTGTGCAATACTTTGTTGGTCTCCAAGCCTGATCCTTGCTGCAATAATTGGTGTGAGAAAAGGCTGTCATACATGAACAAGAGACATGGCAAGAGGAGAACTCTGGACTTGGTCTTGTGGTATGTGTTAAAGTTGTGCTGGATGCTCCACTGCACGTATCCATTAGAGGGCATTCTTTCTGTTCTGCTGTCTTTTGCTGCAGCACTTTCGACTCTACAATACAAACGCCTGTTACTATTGTCTATAGCGCGGTTCATTTGATGTGAGACTTAACATGTTGCATGCTCCTGTGGCGACAGGTGCCCTCTCTGGCGCGCATTGGGATGTACGTCTCGCAGCTGCGCCGCGTCGGCGCCAATGGTCCTGGTATGCCCAACTCTGAAGAATTGAAGCATGTGCCTATTTCTTTCTAATATTTGTTGTGGAGTTGGTTAATCTTTGCAAGAGTGTGAACGAAAAATGCATAATTTACTAGCGTGACATCAAAACTACACTGAAAATATGAAACAATTTGCTGCTTCTTTCAGGACTTCCTGCTCATTTTTCTTTGCCTTTGTTTACGTACGCTTGTTGATGAGCCTTGGCCGACAGTTGTCAGCGTGGGATCCTTTGTGTGTAGTCCTACACTGGGAAGTCTGTGTAGCAAGCAGATTGACAGCCAACCACCCTTCTAGTACCTACTGGAGTTGCCTGCCTGCTTGTGCTGAAAGCAGATAAAATTCAAGGGCTGTTGTCTGCTCGCCTTGTTTCTTTCCCTGTGCCGCCAGGCAGTCCCTTTGGTTTCATTCATGCAAACAGGAGCTGAACGCACGTGCACCCTTTGCTGTTTTTAATCCATCCTTAATTCTTGGCTGCGCTCCCCTTGCTCACTTCTGTCTGTGTGTCGGATGTGGCGATGACATATGGCAGGCGTATACGTCATCGACCGTGACATCCTGCTTGGGCTCGATGCGGGGGAGCTCACCTTTGGCCAGGTGCTTGTCGTTCAATTGGCAGGCTTGTGTTTTGTGTGCTAAGTGTCTTTGTGGTACCTGCTGTCCAGCCTCTGGGCCCACCCTTGGTGATTTTTGACAATGTATTGTGGCATGCTGTCCTTCATCTACGTGTTCCATCTTTTATCGAGAGCAAAAGGTGCACAGAAAGCGAAAGGGGTATGATTGCTGATTGCTGATTGCTGATTGCTGACTGCTGTGCGTGTATTGACACCCGAGATCGTTTTATACTGCCAATGTACATGTACGCCGCCACGTCTATGGCTATTACTTTGGTCATCAGTGTGCCTTTGTATTTTCAATATGATAGGGCTAGGAGATTTGACTGGTAACTTGTGTACTCGGATGTGCTTGATCCTTAGTGCACACACACGACACAGACACCCCAATGTGTGCACACATACACAACACAAAACACATACAAACACACATGCACACGTGTGCTCGTGTGCACGTGTCTCTCATGCAAGAGAATGTACGATTTCTTCCTTCAACATGTGCAGGTGACGGACCCTCGTGCTGATGAGATGGCGGCCCCCATGGTGCCCCCTTCCAAGCGCATGCGCGACAGCGTGTGCCGCTCCAGCCTCTGGGGTCAGATGATGGAGCAGATGTCGTAAAGTGGGCAATCCTTATGCAGCTAGGCTTGTTGGGTACATGTCCTGGCGCAAAGTCATGGGCTATTCTGGTGTCAGAGTTTGAAGCAGTTGGTGGAGCAGGCATTAGAACTGAGAGTGGGTGTTCTGGAACTGAGGGAGTAGTTCCAGTTGGCATCTGTGTTGTCTTCCTTCTGGAACGGAAAGAGGTCAGAGTAATAATGGGCGGGGCCAGACAAGGAATGGGTGGGTGGG
>WELA01003775.1:309817-337204 GCA_009602735.1 Mesotaenium endlicherianum
TGGGTGGGGGGGGGTGGAGGGGGGGAGAATTACGCATCAATAACTGCTGTATATACATGTAATTTTTTGATATTGGTGTATGAGCTCATAGTGTATATTAGGAGAACGTAAAATGCATTCTGCTGTTTTGTGTATGGATGTTCATGTAGCTGCTATTGACTTGCTGGCAAATGTGGATAACACTTTATACATGAATCTTCAAGAATTTTTTCTTGTGCGGTTGAATGCATTGAGTTGCTGCTGTTATCTTGCTCTTTTTGTCGTGTAAGTGCTGTTGGATGTGATGATATTAAAGGCTGTTTATTCTCTTCAGATCATAAATAACCTGATTGTTAGTGAGTGAACTTGTAGATTCCTGTTTATTCTTTCTTGCTCTTTCCTGCTCATGATTTTCTATCACATCTTTGTTTCAAAGTGTAACATTAGACAGATTACTAGTTGCTTGTGCAATAACAGGTTGCATGATGTACTATCATGTATTCATATGCAACGGGTTTCGGTTCAAGAACGCTAGCGTGAATGCTTAGCAAATGATAACTGCTACTTGTATTGCATGGCGCTATGGCAAATGAACTTGTAGGCGTGTTGGTTGGAATGCTTAAGTGCAAGATCAGCAAAAACATGGTGCGTCATACTTTTAAATGGGGGTAAATGATACTATTTTGCGTCTTTTTTTATATCGCTTTGTGATTCAAACAATGTGTGCTGATGCCCCCCCACTCATACGTTGCAAGTTGGCTCATATTAGCTTGGGCATATTTGATACGAGGTTCTCCATTGATTGGGGTTTTGGGTTGTGTATGCGTGTATTCGTGCTTGATGTGAGCGTTTGCATGAGCAATACATCACTTGGTTTCCTTACTGTAATGTGCTCAGGTTGCTGCACGAGTGAAACAATGATTACTTAAATGACGGACTATGTCACTATTTGGGGTGATAAATCATAATTGTAGCTTATGAGGAGGTCGACAGCTCCCCCATCACATGCCCGCTTCGAAAAATAACAACAAGCCAAATGTCGAAACAATTCTATGAGCTGTCAACGGCGATGTTGACATAACGATTTCCCCACTTCCTCCATTCCACCATCCCTCATGCCCCTCCCAGCAGGAGGCGGCCATGGCCAGGTCGCTCCTCTCTCTCTTCCCCTCACACCCTCCCAGAAGCAGGCGGCTATGGCCGTCTACAAAGACGAGTGGCCACGGCTGCCCACCTGCATCTGCTCCAATCCTCCTCACCCCACAAACCCATTTGATCAGTGATAGCCACCTCAACCACGCCCCCAACACGAGATACCTCGTGATTCACGCAAGGTGAATCCTTGCCATGGCTGCTCATGGAACCACTTAAGACCGCAGTTTCTCACCGAAATGGATCAGCGAGAAAGAGGCCAAACTTATGGAGGAAAGATACTTTATGGCGGTTGGCAAGGGGCGGGACACATTGCAGAACGAAGTGGAAAGTTTGCGCATTGATCCAATCGGACGCATACACATATTTTGCGGTGCAGAGAACCTTAATCGAAGATACGTCTGCAGACAGCTCACATGATTGATGGCCAGAATTGATTTCTCCCTCACAACTTCCACCTAAGGGGCCCTTTACTCGAATCACAAACTGGGCCATTATACTGGACGAAACATGTACATTCTAGACTTACAGCTATGCCAACATTGAGCTAGAATTTTACTGCAATGCATGCGAACATGTAATTCATATATAATGCAAAAAAAAAAAAAGATCGTATACCAGCTGCTGCGCACACACCTAACCTGCTACCTCATACATGCTGATCACCTGTTGATTGCGGCAATTCGCCACGTGTCACATGCACCATGCACGCTGTCTGAAAGCTGGACACGCACTCAAACTGATTCATGTCTTGGAATGTGTTCACACGTTAGAAAAGACCAATGAAAATCAAATAATGCCCATGCACAGCCCCTACCCCACAGCTCCAAGTTCCGAGTTCCATCCTCCATGCAACTGCATCACAATTCTTGCTTATGTGTTGAGACAAGCTAGATCTTGAGAAGCCAGCAACAAAGATGAGAGGATGACAGATTGCAGCACGAGTTGGGAAGAATTGGGCCGGATGTCACCTTCATAAGCCTCAGCACTTTAAAGTGCTGCAACATGCATGGGCACCACATCGAACTATGCCTCACTATCTTAACTTGGAACTATTGAATTGAATGCAATGGACCTCTGCCAGTACCACACAGCCTTGTTACCACTTGTATTAAGGACTATTGCCGCAGACATTTCTGAAGCACCTTACATTGTTTTCAACCTCTTGTAACACCTCCACTACAGCCCCAGTGCCCCTACATGTTACCCCGTGCATCTTGGAGCTCCCGTGGGGCGAACCGTATATGTGCTCTCCTGAGAGGCTGGCCAGCATCACCGTTTACATTCATGACTTCCACGACCTATCGAACTTCCTTCGCAATTGTAGATCGCAATTCAGCTGTCACCTCTCCCTACGCCTCTTCTCCCTCCCCCTTGCCGGCCGCTCTCTTAAGGAGGCGCCTGCAAGACCTAGGGGCGCATGACAGGTGTCCTTCCCTCCTCCACCTTCAGGTTCGGAGCCCAGAGCCCATGAGCAACCTGCCGAGCGGCGGGTGCCATTCCTGGGCTTGGCAGCAGGCCCCCCGGGCAGCGCCACCTGGAGATGTTGGCTTGCACTCTCTGCAGCCGTGGCATGCTCGCAACAGGGACAGGTGCCCTGCAGCAGCAACTCGTCCTTGCAATTGCCCACTGGGCTCTGTATGCGTGGACTCTTCTCAACGCGTGCATCACGGGCATCGTGCGCCAGGCCGAGCGCACCAGTGTTCACACACGTTCCAGCCCAATGCGTTAAGGCAGAGCCCAGAGAGAGAGGGCAGCCCTTCGCCCCCAGCCTCGGCCCGGGCGCCCACCTGGCCATCTCACGGCTCTCGGAGGACGGCCCAGTCTCTGGTCTGAAGACAGCAACAACGATCCGGCCGTCGATCCGGCCACAGGTGGGTGGCGCCGGCGCCGCCTCAGATGCCGGGGCTGCCGCTGCAGGCGATGCCGTCCGCTGCTGACGATGACTAACCAGGAGCGCGCGCGCGCCGTCCCTTCGGGCCATCAGCTCGTGCTCCGTTTTGAAGTGACCCGGGTGGAGGTGATCGTGGTCTGCCATTTGGATGCTCTCCGTCAACCTCCTCTTGCCGCTGCTGTCCTCGCCCTCCTTGGGCTTCCTCGTCAGACTCACCGTCGCGAGATCTGCCCACCCGTTGCTGTTGGCCCCGCCAAAGTGCTTCTCTCTGCCCCCAGCGCCCGGGCTCTCCACCCCCTCTAGCTTGCAAGGGGCACTCCCTGGAGCAGCAGCAGCAGGTGTAGCAGGAGGAGGACGACAAGGTACAGCTGGAGGAGGAGGAGCAGAGACAGCAGGCGGAGGAGCTGGAGGAGAAGCAGCGGAAAGGGCTGGTGTGTGTGATGTCGCTGCTTTTCTCGCTGTCTTGCTCCCTACCACAAGAGTGGCTGGGAGTGGAGACGGAGGAGGTGGTGTAGGAGGGGGAGGTGGAGGCGGGAGTGGGGCCCGCGACTTCTTCACATGCAGCTGGCGTCCCACAGACTGCATATGAGAGAGAGGGGCTTCGGAGGAAGGGAGGTCATCTGCATCTGCCACGCCATGAATCGAGACGGCAAGCATGGCCTCATCGTTCTCACCCTTTGCTTCCACCCCGTCAGCAGCGTCCTTCACCTGTCGCTTCCTCCTCCGCCCCTCTTTCGTCCTCGACCTCTCCTTCTCCTTCTTCTTCATCTCCTTCTCTTCCTCGTCCTTCCAGTCACTGTTCCCACCCCTGCCCTCCTCCTCCTTCTCATACCTGCTCTCAACCTTCGTGTCCCGCATAACCCGCGACATGCTCTTCACTTTCCTTCGCCCGCACGCCTGCTCCCCCTCTTGCTGCGCCTTCGGAGCGGCCGTCCTCAGCATGCACCTGGGCACGCCAGTCCATTTGCCAGGTGTCAACACGTGGGGCCGGCGCCGGCGCGCAGAGGCCGTCGAGGGACACCGGCCCGCTCTTCTCTGGCGCCCCCCGTCCCCGCCCCTGTCCCCGTCCTCGTCATCGCTGTCCCCGTCCGCCAGCAAGGCGTCGTGGGCGGCAAAGGCAAGGCGGCTGCGGCTCCCCCGCAGGAGCGCCTGCAGCTCAAGGAGGCGAAACAGAAGCTGAGCACCATCCTGCTCCTCCTCCTCCTCCTCCTCCTCCTCCTCCTCCTCCTCCTCCTTGTCGTGTGCCTTTCCCTGCGCTGCACCTCCTGCTGGAGTCCTCCCAGCCCCAGCCGGAACTGCCTTCTTCCTCCTCGCGCTGTTCGTGCTGCCATGGGCCCCCTTCCGCCCCTCTGCTGCGCACGCACCCGTGCCCGCACACGTTCCCTTGCCACACGCTGTACAGGAGCGGGCCTCAAGGGAGTCGCGCGCCCCTGCACCATCCACGCTGTCACGCACATTTGCCTCCCTCCCTTGTTGTCGCCCCACTTTGCTCCTCGCGCTACCTTTTGGAGGCAAGCGTGTGCCCACAAGAGCGCTGCCATATGTCCGGTCGCCAATTGTCAGCTTCTCCACCCGGACTCCGCTCTCTGAGCCTGCCACTGTTGTTTGCACCTGGCGCTGCTGCAGAAGAATATTGGGGCGGCAATGGCCGCTGCCACACGCCACGTCCCCAGCACCCGCACCTGGTAAAGTATGGCATGAGCAAGACACGCTCTGTCCAGCCTGGAGTGCTGCCCTTGTGCCAGGTGTCCCCTTATCCAAAGGCTCCTGCAGTATCGAGTCTTCGCCATGATAGAGGCCCCAGAGCTTCCGCAGCTCTAGCTCCTCTTCTTCCGCCCTCACCTTGCCAGCTGGCGGGCCCACAGCTCGCCCCTGTTGCTGTTGCTGCTGCTGCTGCTCCGGCTCATGATGATGATGATGATCTGCCTTCTCCGCACATGCAGCCGCCAGGTCCACAGACGGCGCTGCAGATGCCACCGGGCTCGCACTCACACCCACCAAAGTTGTCTCGGCCCCCGCCCCTGCCTTCAACACTACTCTTGCCCTTGCTCCCGCCCCTGCTCCCGCCCCTGCCACTGCCACCTTGATACTTTCCGGAACGCCCCCGCTCGTCTTTGCCTCTAGCCCCTTGTCAGCCCCCGTCCCTGCCCCAACCTCCACCCTCGCTCCTGTCTCTGCTGGAGCTCCCGCTTCTACGTCAGCAGTAGCAGCGCCAGCACCCTCATCGTGCAGCCTTTTCCTTCCTCCACCTCTCCTGCCCCCTTCGCTACTGCCAACGCCGTTGCCAACCTTACCTTTGCTGCTGCCGGTGCGATTCTCCACAGCAAGACTGCTGCGGCTAACGCCCTCGCCATCGCCCTGGAGCAGTTCGAGGATGAGCGCTCGCTCCTCCCCAGTGAACTCCTCCAGGAGACAGGGGATGCTCCCCCGGGGCTTGCGGGGGGGAGGTTTTGACGGCGCCGCCGCCTCGCCCGTGTACATCACCTTCGGCACCCTCCTTCTCGTCGTCCTGAGGGGGGGACACGTGTCCACCTTTTTCGCCCCTTCCTCGTCACTGCTGGTGTCCCCTCCCCCCCCCACCCCCTCCCAGACCACCTGCCTGACTGACAAGACGCCCTTCCTTATGAGGTTGCTGGTGTTCTTGGAGATGTCCTTGATGCGAAACGCGGGGAAGGGCGGAGGGGGGGTCAGAACGCCAGCACCACCACCACCACCACCACCACCAGCAGCAGTAGCAGCAGCAGCAGGAGGAGGAGTAGCGGCAGGAGCAGCAGCACGGTCAGGGGCAGACGGGAAATCTATGGGGGTTGGGCATCCCCAGCCGCAGATCTCCACGATTGGTGGCCATGGTGTCAAGGTTTCTAGGGAGAGCCCAGTCTGTTTTGTGACGTGGTGTGCTTCCTGGGGGGACTGGGTGGGCAAGAGCTCGGGGTCATCGTCTAGAGCAATGGGGTGCTGCCAGCTGCCGCCTGCCAGCTGGCGAGTTGACGGCGCCTTCTTCGACCTCGATGCTCGTGTGTATGTGACAAGATTGCAGGAGCTGCCAGGTGGGCCTACTGCTGCCCTCGCCAACTGACACTCGGGAGCATCTCTTTGGGGCAGCTGTCCTTCTGCCATTGAACGCTGCCTGACTCTTACTGCCCGCTGGACAGCTGGCAAAGTCCCTCCCCTTTCCAGACAGACAATGTCCAATAAAGGTCTGGCTGATTGTCCCAACGGCAAGCTGGGCTTGTAGGCAGGCTCAAGAGCCGCCACTAGTCGCCTCTCCCCTTCTGCCGGGGACTGAGGAGGTGCTACTGCTACATGCCGGGGACAAGGGGCCAGCTGTCCCTGATTTGGCTTCGGGACTACCTTAGCACGGGGGTGCCCTGAAGACATGCCACCTGCTTTGAGAAGCTCCCTCCCTGTTCCTTGCTGGACCCTAGCGTCTCCGAGAAACACCCTAGTGTCTCCTGGAGACGGCACCTGGGACGTTGCCTGCAAAAGCTCGATGCGAGCTCTCTTCGGAGACGCAGTAACAGACACTGAAGGAGCAACAGCCTGGCGCTTGCGGTCCCCCCCCCATCCCCCCACATGGTGGCCACTCGATGCTACGAGTGCCAGCTGGCAAGCGCCCTGGCCATTTGGCTGCCCCGAGCCTGCTGGCAGGGGACAAGCTGGCGCTGACACGTCCTGTAGGTGGTCCCCGGGCCTGAGCCCGTGGAATGCCGCCAGCACCTGTTCTTTCCTCTGGGTGCTTTCCAGCTGTCGCCACGGCATTGCCTCAAGCGTAGGAGCCCCAGCAATACGCGCCAGAGACGTCTCGTGGTGTCCGGGAGACACCAGCGCTTGCTCCTGGGCTCTGTCCCGGCCCAGGCGTCCCGGAGACACCAGAGCTGTCCCACTAGAGACGCATTGTCCCCTGACGGGCTCGCTGCTGAAGGCCCGCAGAATCCTGAAAGGGCCGCCCAGAGTGCAGGCCACCGACTTGAGCGAGCGACCAAAGTGGCCAACGACCCCGCCCCCACCCACGGTCCTGCCTCCTGTGGGCTCACCTGCCGAGTGCCCCCCTGCGCTCTTCAAATTACCATTACGCTCACGCGTCCCCTCCCTTGCAGAGTGCATATCAGCTGGATGACTGCAACATCGGATGCTCTCACCCTCCAAAACCCCGGCTCCTGCAGCTGCTTTCTTTGTTTGCCGCTTCGTGGCCGGGCCTTGAGGGCCACCTGTCAGCACCTCGGCTCCTCCTGCTCCTGCTCCTCCCCGCGCTCCCTCGAGCTTCTGCTTGTTCAGCGGCATGGGGCTCACAAGGGTGTGATGTGCTGCTCCTCACTTTGCACCCCATAGGAGCATGCGCCTGCTGCTGCCACCGCTGCCTCGGTGCTGCTCCCGCTGCTCCCGCTGCTCCCGCTGCTCCCGTTGCTGCCGCTATTCTTGCTGCTGCTGCTGCTACTACTGCTACTCGAGCTGCTGCTACTGCAGCTGCTGGTGCAGCTGCTACCAAGCCCTGCCTCCCCTCACACTGCTGCAAAGCCAACGTCCCGTTCTACGACTTCCACTCGCCGCCACTCTGAGCCCCAGCCCTGGTGCAGCCATTCTCGTCCACCCCCCAATCCGGGTGCATCTCCAGCCACCGGCTCAGATCATCCCCTGCAGCTGCTCTCTACGACCTCAAATCATCCAAGGAAGTTTTCCCAGAGGCTCCCAGCACACACTGCTACGTCACAAGATTCAGGCACGCCTGCCAATGTCCCCCCAATGTCCCCTCCTTCCACGCCTGCCTGTGCCCTCCTGCCTGGACCCGCCCCTTCAGGGGTGCTTTACTTCCCTCTCGTGACACTCCTGAGCCTGAGTGGGGTCTGCCGGGGCCAGGCGAACTGGTTTGTGCGATATGATGACAGGCGGCGAGAGAGCGCTCTCTGTCACTAAAGGGAAAGACCTCGGAGTCAGCTCAGACGGAGGGGCCAGGCTCTCGCCAGAAGCTTCAAGGCAATCTATGGCAGCAGCCTAAAGGATGGCTCACAGACAGAAATGCCGGACTTGAATTGCACCTCCTGCATCATGAAGTGAGAGCGGATGGTCACTAACCACATGCTTAAAGCAAGGCTTTCAGGCTATGGTATATATAGGAGGCTTGAATATCACAATTTTCCTCTGAGGAGCGTTGAAGGAGAAGCTTATGACTCAACCTTTAGCCTGCTGATCCCTTCCTCCCCCATCCTAATTTGATAACTGATTATAATAGGAAATGCAGGTAGTATGCAACTGGGTCTCATCAGAAGTCTGCATCCTCAGCAGATCTTGACTCAAAGGCAACTCATGCACAGGCTTCTGTATAAATGAGAGAGCATAAGGTGCTACTGAAAACAGCAGCTTGTTTTATGTGCTTCGGGGGGATGTCCATCAGCCATCTTAATTACCCTTGGCTCAAGAACTGCTAGTGCAGTGCCTAAAGTAACTAGGAGTGTGTACGCTGATAGACATAATCCTGCAGGAACCAGGACAAAGCTTCTCTTGTACAAACAGCTAGTGTAGTTCTTTTATTTAAACGATATCACGAACTAGCACTACAATCATCGCTTACTATAAAGAACCTCAGAATCATAGGGAAGTCCATTGCCATGACTTGCTGAGCATGGATCCTGCCTAGTCCTCAGCAACTCTACGAAAATACAATATAGACAAATTGGAGAGGAAGCACATAGGGTCTAATGAAGGTAGTAGAGTGAATGCGAGTAAATGCTTCGCATGCAAAAACAAATGAATGGAAGCATCCACACAAGTACCAGAATTTGACCAAGTACTCCCCCCACCACTTCGACTGAAGCGATGACCAGACAAATATAGCAAACTGAATGATCAAAATGCTCGACAAAGAGTAGACCACAGAAACACCCACTTACTCTCGATAATACTTCGAAATGGAGGGGCGAGCGTGAACACACAATAGGAGGGCAATGTACCTGTGAGTTATCTTTGAGCTCTGCGTCGAAATTTTAGGCCACCCTTGAACAGTCAGATCTGTGCTATCGAAGAGCAGAAGGAGAACGATGTGTGACTTTGGTTGTATAGTTACCTTCACATATCATGCAAGGGCTGACAGCAGGAGGAACCAGGAAAAACAAGGAAATTCAATAGATTGATCAGTGTATCAGCTGCAGATAAAGTGGGATGCAGATAAGAAACGAGTGCAGCCAGAGATACACACCCATGGGGCCCTTGAAACATTCTGCCGTTATAACAGCAGCACTGCAGAGCAAATGGACAGCGACGGAAGTGGAGGGAAGTGAATGTAATCGACAGTCATTGCCAGTAATTGCCGCCAAGAGCGGCTTTCGTTCAGAAGTCGTGTGCCGCATTGACCGTTGACCTCATAGTCAAATTTGGACCTTGCCTGTTGGCCCGTAGCTGCAGAGCATGATTAGTCAGCCCTGTTGTACATCTCAACACCTTCCTTCACACTTCCTAATAGCCTTCGCGACCATGACGTTTCCAAAACTTGGCCTCGCAGTCACGTCACCTTATTATAACTAAATTATCCCACCTTTTGGTTGAATGTAAATCGTCATCAGAAGATGAGCTAATTGTCTTCAAAATCAAGGGTTTGGGGACTAGATGGTGGGAATTGAAGTTAGCCTCTCTTAGCAAGTTGAAGATGAGCATGCATACATTTCAAGAACATGATACTTATGCCAAAACAATTCAAAAGAAAAGATGCCCACCTGTCACAACTTGGGCCTCATCCAACAGCATGGCCGGTTTACGCTCAGATATGCAAGATGTTGAAAGCATTTGTTTGAGAAGTGTGCATCTCAAAGAAAAAACTAGATTCAAAACTCTAAGTTTCTGACCCACATGTCGGTAATGAATGTTAATATTTATCAAATCGTCACGTGAGGAAAACCTGGAGGAAGAAAAATTGGTCAATCGAAGTGTTGAAAAAATGGCAAGCAAGAAATCAAGAGCAAACAATAACTGCGACTCAAAACTTATAGCTAATAGCAACACGAGTCTTGATCGTAAATTCTTAATTGAACAAACGGCATGCAGCCTTTCTTCTTGCTTATGTGCTTCTTTGTGATTGGTTTGCAAAGTATAACATGCATAGCGTTCTACGGCTCATCCATTGAGCAGTTGTTCACAAAGAAATATACATTTTTAATGACTCAGTTGTGAAATATATGCCATTGAAAAATTGCAGAAAAACTTCTACCACGAAACCCACTCCTAACAAATGACCAATGAAAACAATGTAACAATCTCGTGAAAATGTTGACACAGCAGACACGGACGTTGAGCAATTTTACAAAAGGTAGACTATGTCTTTTTTGGTGTTTGACCATTATTTGATCATTATTTCCATGAGAAACGCCGATGGATATTAGATGCATTTTATTTTTCTTATTTTAAACAAAATTTGAGATTTAGTCCTTTAAAAAACTTACTTTCACTGAAAATTGCAGAATTATACCCTCCAATAAATTATTCTCAATATTATGGACCAAAACTAATTACATACTTAAAGTGATACCTATGACGCGACAATTTTGTTTTGATATTCACATGCACAAAAGCCAATATTTTTGTGAGCCTCACACATTGGCCAAACAATCTTGAAACGTAGTTGACTTCTGACTACATTTGATTGTTGGAGCTCGTTCAAGTTTCTCAAATTTGTTGGCTGATTCGCACTTTCTTTGCAATTCTTGAGAACTGTGATGTTCAAAACCTTTGGCATATATTATAATTGCAAGATGATGGAAAGCAATTCACATCGTGGTCCTGAAAAACATATTTGATATAGGACTATGAGATAGGAAATCCAGAGTGTGTCCACTTTGAAACTCATCCATATCATGGAATTGTTTCTGATATTGTTTTGTGCCGTTGGATTTGGACCATTTTGTCTCTTGTATAGTCTCGAAAGAGCAATTTACCCATATTTGAGGTAGAGTGAATTTTGCTTAAGTGACTTATCTCACCATATTAAATGGTAGCCAATGCACCCCACAGTAAATACTATATGTACTTTTCAATGTAATTGCAAAGAATTTCTTAAAAAACTTGTATCAACTATGGTAAAAGATTGTCACTGACACATTTAAAGATTCAAGTCATATAAAATTCTATTGAGGAACACTAAGGACATTGTGTGATTGAAATAAAAGCCAAAATCCATGACAGTTTTATACGTAACTTTATGTCTTAAAACCCACACGTAATAAAACAAGTTTAATATAAGGTGCATAATGCATATATTTACAAAAAAATAATAAGCATATGAGCATGTTGTAAACGCCATCATTCTCAGACACGTCAATTGCACAAGCAAAGGCGTCATGGGAATTCCACGCAATCTCGGAAAATGCCATAGAAATGTGGTGGAAGTTGCCACCTTGTGACTTTCTGCAAAAAAAATAAAAAACTCCCACGTTGAAAAGTAGAACGTGCCAATATCTTGTCAACTTAGCGCGTGGGGGAAAGAGCATTGAAAAGCATATAGTAATCAATTTGTGAACCACAACTCGTCCATCAAAGCATAAGATGCAACAAATAAGTGTTTTAAACATTTTAAGCTAACAAAATTTGATAAATATTTTTTATCATTCACAAGCATTATTCCTAAAAGCCACATCTCAAAAATAAAGTCAATCTTGGATTCTTGGTAGGCTAGGCAAAAAATTAGCAAATTAGTTTGACATCTAGCAATCAAACAAATCCAATAATCAGAGCCCGTCGACGACTTTGAAAACCAAAAAGTTTATCAGAAGGTCAAGATTATTTTCTTGCCATTTGGAAAAGCAAGCAGTTAGGAAATTGTTTCAGCCAATTATTTTAGTGCACATATTGAAAATCATAGTAACAGATTTTTAGAACGCTATCTCCAGTTGGGTTCAAATATTAGATATTTAAACAAGTTCATGTCTAGTGTAAATATAATCAATCTATTATCGTGCAAACAATTCACAAATTGTAATTTGCAACTCAACGTTACTAATATATTCTTGTATCATTTATTTATTCAGGTCATAGTATTAGAATGAAAGACCCCAATCTCCCTCAATTGTAGGAAGCACTTCATTCAAAGGCAATACTCAACTATTTTTTGTGGAAGACAAAAAGAATACTTTTTCTTGCAAAAGAGGTAATTGAAGAGCTAATTCTTTTTTGATGGGTCAATCTTTGCAAAATATTTCGTCAACGATTGCGAAATCGACAAAATTTGAAATCTAAAGAGCTTGCAAAATTGTAGGGTTACACATATAAATTTAGATGGTTTTTTTTGTTTACATCGAAAGATGGCGCTATTACATCTACGCGCCGATATCCCAATATCCATAGCCCATTACTGGAGATGAATTCTTGTGGAGGGATATGCATGCTCATCCAAGGTGTGCCAATAGGGCCCAAATTTTGCGTGCACATGAAAGTTGGCCAATTGTGTGGAACGTGACTTCCGACTTAATTCATGCATCAACCCTCTAAGTGCATTAATATTTGGCTGGCAATGTTCTCTTTAGGAAGCGTGCGAACTTCGATAGTCGTTTAGGACCCAAGTTCACAAAGTTGTCCCAATTTTAATGATCTGGTGAATGTCCTCGACATTAGTGAACATATGTAGTTGTCACACTAGCACGCCATTGGATTCAGCACCCAAATGTTTTACATGATTGAAGTTGAAAACAACTATATTTTTGGCTTCCTTGTGCATGGGAACAATGTAACAGAGTGTTGCATATATTAGCTAGTTGCATATTGTAAAGACATAAGCAAGGCCGCCTACATGACCTACTGAAAAGGTGCTGTTACAAGGAAGAGTGTAGACAAACAATTACAAACAGTAAGGCGTGCTGTAACAATGAAGTACAACGAAGTGAAATCACAATAAAGTGACATTTACTAAATGTATTAATACATAACTATCCTATCCTCTCAATCAAGTGAAGCTGCGTTTCCTTCAAGTGACTCTCCCAACCTCACAAGGGTGGTCCCTGACCTGGGCCAGTCCAACTTGTCAAAACAACTAGGAAGATATTGTACAAGAGAGGATGAGCAGAATTTGCATTTTCTCCTACCTTCTATCTTGCTTAGAGCCTGCCTAATTGCTCTGTAAGAAGAAAAAGCATTGGTTTGGTGATGCACATAGGAAAATAAAGAGGGTGAAGCGGAGCGACAAAGAGGGTTGTAGAGCTTGCAAGGGCTTGAAGGAAGGAGGAGATTGAAAGAAGAGGTATTGCAACAAGTATGGAGTTGCACGGCTTTGCATTCTGGTACTTTCATAAGGACCAGCTAGCGTGCACAAGAGTAGGATTTGACTCCTCTTCCGCATCGCCTTCCGGATTGCACTCACACTGACAAGGTTTTGCGGTGCTAGACTCTAAAAAGGCAGGACTGCAGGACAATGGTGGTCTTGCACTGCTGCAGCGGTTGACTCAGCCTGCCGCATGCCGTCCCCGTGCATTTGCAAGCAGCAACAGAAACAAGATAGGAAGATCATTTGCTCAAAGCTGGCCCCAAAATCCTAGAACTCCCACCAATATGAGTACATCAACTGCCCCCCTGGCCTGGCTGCTAGCTGGTCTTGGCGCTTGCACGACCTAGGGCGCAGGCTCGTCCGCCCGCCCGCCCCGCCCTCTCTGCAACGCAACAGTTCAGGCGCAACGAAAGCCTAAAGATACACGACGCGGGTGCAAGGCACTGAACCCTGCATCATGCATGCAACCCGACCAATAGACAGTCAACGAGGCGGCAGAGGAAAAACGATCGACGCTCCCAGGGCTTGCCGCAGTTGGTTGAAGCTCCATCGCACGCCGGCCTGCAATAGGGCGTGCGTCTGTACAAAGAGACCTTTTACACGTGCCAATCCAGCGAGAGAGTTCAAACTTTGACCCCTCCCAATTGAGGGAATTATTTTGATAATTGCGTCAACGACCAAAGGTCATGCTGCTAAGGAGGATGTACGCAGGGAAGCAGGCACCTCACAGCCGGCAGGCAGATGATGAAGGCCGCACCATTGATTGGCGCGGGGCAGAGAATACCGCCAACTGGAGACAGGCTTAAAGTCTTGCATTTGCTTCTTGCAGTAGAGGCCAGGCCACATGCAGCGCTGCTGCAACGGAGGCCTTCCCAAAAAAGAAGAGGGATCAGCAGCAGGAGGAGCAGCTGCGCCGCTGTCGCCGCCGCCGCCGCTTGCCGCCCTCCTCGCTCGCCATGCGGGCCAATCGCCCAGCGGCCACTGTCTATCCCTCTACCCCATGCTTGCCAGCGGGCAGTGGTGGCGTGGCCGCCGGCACCTTTGATGAGAGGAGGTGGAAGGAACCCACATCCTCCATTGCAAAACCACATCAAATCAAAAGCTTTGTGTCTGGCACTGCCGCAAACGGCTGGGGAATTAACCGGGCTCTTACACAACACACCCGTTGACAGGCGGCCAGGAGGACAGACAGGGTAGTCAACCACAACATACATGAAAGACATCCATTGCATACACGTCTAGAATCACAGATCAGAACCCTTTCAAGACTTAGTTGTTTGGAGGGCACAGGCCCCCAAAACCCTAGCATTTAAACCCTAGGGCCTACAGGCATCGGTACTCAGGAGGGGGGCTGTGACTTTGTGCCGTAGCAGTTAGGAGCGAGGAGCAGATGGAGGGCAAGCCAGCCCGAGGGAGAGACAGTTACAGGCATCGAGCTGTGCAGGCACGCCGCGCGTGTTGCAGTGCAGGGCCTGTGTTACACTTGCTCGTCAGATTTATTTTTTGCCACCCTCGCTCCCTAGGACGCCACCTGTTGCCGTTCCAGGGAGTCGTGAGTCCACTTCCAGAACGGCCGTCGCGGATGTGCCCGGGCCCAGGGCCTTTGCTGTCGGGCTCAGTGGGTCAGGCAGTCAGCCGGGCAAGGGAAGTGATGAATGAAGAGAGCTCATGCGATCGCCAGCCAGTGCGTGAGTAGTGAGTGAGAGAGAGAGAGAAACAGAGAGTAAGTGGGTTTGTGAGAGAGAGGTGGTGAGTCATTGAGAGCGTGGGAGGATGAGTGGGGGAGCGAGATAGCAAGTGAGACATTTTGTGGGCCTAGATGAGTGTGTGAGAGTGGGAATTTCTGGGAGAGCTTGAAAGTGCATCAGAGTTTGAATGAGCGTTTCAGCGAGTGAGATGAGGCCACTGCCACTGCCAGCAGAGAGCAACACGCACTTTTGCTTTACTAGCTAGCTGACACCTGGCACCACGCTCCCTGTAACGATCCGCCGCGTGGCCGGATGCGGCGCGTGCGACACGTCACGTGGAGCGATAGAAGTGTCGGTTTGGATTGTATAAATACAATTGGCGCGCGATCAAAGTACCTCGAGTTACCTTTTCGTTCGTATCGCTACATTGGTATCGGAGCGCGATCGTACGCAACCGTGTCCAGGAGACAAGGGTTCAAATCCCGCGGGGTGCGAAACTCGTCGATGGTACGACCGTGCGGCGATCTTTGGATTGTGCGAAGAAAGGACACTATCCCAAAAACAATGTCCCTCACGGGTACCGGAGCATGAGTGCCCGGGACGTGCACACTTGTAGGTGGGAGGAGTGTAACGATCCGCCGCGTGGCCGGATGCGGCGCGTGCGACACGTCACGTGGAGCGATAGAAGTGTCGGTTTGAATTGTATAAATACAATTGGCGCGTGATCAAAGTACCTCGAGTTACCTTTTCGTTCGTATCGCTACACTCCCTCTCAGACAAATGTCAAACCCTTTGGCGTCACGCCCCACTCAACGAACGACGTTTGGTACTTCGGACCCTTTGTTACACATCAGACACGGAGCATCTAGCATTGCCAGCAACAGCAAGGGCATAAAGGGAAGGAAGCATGGGCAGGGGGGGGCCGCTCCGGCGCTCCTCCTTTTGGTAGTCGGCTGCACTGGCTGTGGGAGGTGCCCTTCTACCCTTGCTACGCTTGCCCTGATCTCCCGGAACTGCAGAAATCACAAGTGGTACACCGTACACTCGAGACCGTTCTCTTCGTCAGCGAACAACGCTCCAACGTTCTCCAGGACGCCCGCACACCCCAGGGACCAGGGCAAAGTCAGTGACACGTGTCACGTGAAGGTGCGCGCGTGCAGTCATCCACTGATGCATGGCAGCTGCACATGCACTTGCACAGACTCCAGCAGACGGTGACAGGTGTGCCCCCAAGTCCTACATACCTGAACGGGGGCAGCCAAAGCGGCGCTGGCAACCTCTCCGATCGGCGGCATCTCCTTGCAGCCTCTGCAATGCGTAACTTCTTCGCTCATTGTGCTCCCACAACTCTTGCGCTTAACAGAAAAAAATAGAGTCCCAGTAGGTGACCATAAAGAATGCTTAGAACACCCAAAGAAATGCTTCCTTCTGAAAAATACAAGGTTCTTGGGACTCCGAAGTCACCGCACGCCTTGTATGAGTCCTTCGGATTTCGTTCCAAAGCCACAGGCAACAGCAACACCAGCACTTTAGTAGTGTGCACGCACAGCCCAGGCCCTACACGGGGGAAGTGGGGGCTAAGCCGTTCTCAGCACCATCCTACAGTGACCGGTCAGCGCAACGCCGCAAATTCGGCTCCTATTCTCATAGACTCCTGCCGCTCCTCGCGAGATCCCCCTCGTATCCCCGGCCGTCTACAGAGGTGGTGCTGGCGCTTCTTGCACCGTCAAGTGCGCAATATATTTGTGAACCTCCCTCTCCATGCGCATCCATGGCATTAGTCTTTAGACTCCTCAAAGCGCCATCCTTGCCAGCGAGCGAGCGCTCATCCGTCGCGCCTCCGCCGGCATTGGAGCACCGTAGAGGCTTTTGACTTTTGAGGCGAGCACGGACGGCAGTTGGCCCTTTTACTAATTCTGCTGCCGCCACCTTGTGGCTAGACTTGGGAGGCGGTGACGAGGCGCATGACGAGGCCGCTGATCAGGAGCTGTGCCCCTGGATCCGGACTGGCTACGGCCTGGCAGCGCCAGGTGGCAGGGCACTACAAGCTGCGGCTGTAGTGAAACAGATAGATAAAGTACTTAGTAAAACATAATACTTTATCTATTCAAGACAAGGATCTTTGAACACAAGTGGTAGCTTCTTGAAAGAGAGATGGCTTCTTGAAAGTTAATATATTTCTGGATTTTGGCAAGTACAAGAGTGATTCTCCCATGTCTTTCTATGTTCTAGCTCTTGTTTATATACTTGCTACATAAGTAATTTCTAGGAAGGTGTATGTTGATGTGTTGGCACCCAACACATCCCAAAACTTGCCACCTCTTTCTAGAATAATGTACACATGTCCTTTTGACCTAAAAATGGCACATTTGACTTTTGCCACATGGAGTTCTTCTAGGTCTTTCCTCTAACTTCGAAAATGCCTTGGAAGGTTCAAAGGACATGAACCAAGTTACTAGAGTACCTATTCACACTTGACTCCACACAATACTACTCCAAATATATTTGAAAACATTAAAATATATGCAAACTAATATATAATAACTCAAATCACTACATCACCCCCCCGATAGAAAAAGCGACGTCTCGGCGCGTCAAGTCAGGTCTTACACATGTGGAGCAAACTAGTCAACAGTTTCAAGTCAGATGCCACACATGTGAAGAGGACTAGTTGAAGGCGCCAAGTCAGGTGCTACACATGTAAGGTAGACTAGGCAAGGTCGTAGGTGGTGAAACCTTATTGGCTAGCGTACTCCTTAATGATAAAGAAAATTGTACAAGTTGGCTTAGAATCTGCCACGAACTCAGAAATTCATAGCGGCCACAGAACTGCTCCAAATCTGAAACTTCGAGTGCCAGACGGACCGCGTCGGAGAACTCTACCGGGTCACCAAATTTGAGAGCATTCTCATTTCTGGAGTGTCGTTGAGAGCTGAGAGAGTAGGCACTCCTCCAAATCTGTGCAGAAACTTCTGAAAATCATAAGTCCTTCTATACTTCTTCAAATTCTGCAAACTAAGTCGCAAACTGGGCGCTGTAAGATGTTCTACCAGAGTCTTGAGTTTCAGAGCATTCCAAGTTCAGGGGAAGGTACAATGTCAGAAGGCATATTCTGTCCTAACAATGCCAGCAGCCTGACCCCCTTCTACTTAGAGCATCATATCTCTCTCACCAGTGCTCCAAATTAAACAAACTTGGACTCTAAATGACCGGCTACTCATGGACTACAGCCAGGTAAATTTTCAGATTTTATTATGAAGAGATCTATCGCCAGTAGCAGTTTTAGTTTTCTGTCCAGAAACTGCAAGAAGAGAAAAGTGTCTAATGTCATTTTTTCCTCTTTGTGGTTCTTGCAGGCTGCCTCCAAGGGGTCTTCTGCTGCTTCTTGATGGTGGCAGGCTGCCTCCCTGAAGTCTTCGGGCTTCTAGTAGAGAGACTTGGGGCTGGTCCAAGATGGGGGTTGGCGGCATGGAAGCGCTTCAACTTTCTCTGAACTTTGTCAAGGTAGTGCGCCGCCACCCAACTATTCTCCGAATCTGGATATCCTTTCCACTTGATCAAGTATTGCTGCTGTCTCCTGAAATTTCTCATAGCCACTATGTCTTCCACTTCGTACTCCAAATGATCATCCACTATTGTTGGGGCTGGTGGGGTTGTCACACGTCCTGGGAACTTGTTGTCGGGTTGCACATATGGCTTGAAGAGGGAAGCGTGGAATACGGGGTCGATGTGCATAGTCTGGGGAAGTTCTAGCTTGAAAGCAACGGGGTTGACTTGCTGGATAATCTTGAAGGGTCCCAAATACTTGGGAGAGAACTTGCTGCCGGCAGGCCTGTTGTTCAGGGAAATGTTCTTGGATGATAGTAACACGTTGTCACCCACTCTGTACGTAATTTCTCTTCTGGATCTGTTCGCCACTCTTGCTTGAGCATCTTGCGCGTGTTGTAGAGCTTTCTTCGCTGCTGTAAGGGCTGCTTCTAATGTCTCCATAAAATCTGTGGCTGCAGGTACTTCATCATGGCCAGCCGTGAAGCTCAGTGGCGTGGTCGGATGGAAGCCATAGTTGAGGAAGAATGGGGACTCTTGGGTAGAGGCCTGCGTAGTGTTGTTGTAGGCAAACTCGAGGGGGGTCAAGTACATGTCCCAGTCTTGCTCGAGGGTAGACACGTAGGCCTTTAGAGAGGTCTTTAGGGTACGATTCATACGCTCGGTTTGCCCATCTGATTGTGGGTGGTAGGCAGTAGACATATCCAGCGATGTACCCAAGTTCTTGAAGAGATTTTTCCAGAAATGGCTTGTGAATCTTGGATCTCTATCTGACACAATTCTTGATGGTAGTCCATGGAGTCGGAAGATGTTGTCAAAGATGAGTCTTGCAAGTTGTGGTGCTGTAGCCTTAGTCGTCGTGGGAATAAAATGAGCCATCTTGGTAAGTCTGTCCACCACCGTGAGTATTGCATTATGGCCTCGAGGTGTCACGGGCAAGTCCACGATAAGGTCCATTGAGATGTCCGTCCATTGTCTTTCGGGGATTGGTAGTGGTTGGAGGAGTCCTCCCGCCTTTTGCGATGATGGCTTGATTCTTTGGCATGTGTCACAGCTCCTGCAGTACTCCTTGACTTGCTTAGACATGCCTGGCCAACAATAAGTCCTAGCTAGAACGCCCGTGGTCCTTAGGATTCCAAAGTGTCCTCCAAGAGGGTTGTCGTGTGCTTCTCGTAGAAGCAAGAGCCGGAGGTCTATGTCATTAGGAACACATCTCTGGCCCGTATCTTGCCTCACCCAATAATTGCCTTCTTGCTTCTTGCATGGGTCCAAGGCTGCTTCTCCGTTCTTGTAGTAAGGGTCTCTTTCATAGGCGGCTGAAAATCGAGCTTCCAGATCTGTCTTCAGGGATACCATCACTGCATTTAATTGCAGTCTTGAGAGGGGGTCAGCCGGGTTTGTCTTGCCGGGCTGGTACTGAATCGTGATGTTGTATTGTTGCAAGTATCCGCTCCATCTTGCTTGTCTCCTTGAGAGATACGGCTGCGTTTGGAGGTGCTTTAACGCCTCGTGGTCCGTGGTGACCAGTACTTTGCGTCCTTCAACGTAGCAGCGCCAAACCTTCAAGGCATGTACAATCGCCAATGCCTCTCGCTCCGTGGTTGTATAATTTTGCTCGGCTGGATTTAGCTTCCTTGACTCGTAGGCGATGGGCTGCAGTCCCTTGCCTTGGTCTTGAAGCAGGATTGCTCCTATTGCATAGGAAGATGCATCGGTGATGACGTGGAAGGGCCAATCTGGGTTTGGACTTGGGAGTGTGAGCACCGGGGATGTGGTCAATCTTCGCTTTAACTCTTGAAATGCCTCTTCCTCTTTCTCGGTCCATGTATATAGCCTGTCCTTCTTGAGTAGATCTGTCAGGGGGGCTGCTATGTGCGAGAAGCCTTGGATGAATTTTCTGTACCAATTGGCAAATCCCAAGAATGACTGGAGTTCTTTCTTGGTCGTGGGGGTTGGCCATTCCTCCACCACCGTGGTCTTCTTGGGGTCTATTTTGATGCCATCAGCAGACTCGTGGAGACCTAGGAACTCCACTTCTTGTTTGGCAAACTCGCATTTTGACTCCTTCGCAAACAGCTTGTTTTGCTTCAATACTTCAAGGACTTCTTGCAAGTGTCTCGCATGCTCTTCAAGGGTCTTGCTGTAGATAAGGATGTCATCGATGAATACCACCACTAAACTGTCCAACATGGGCTGCAATATGGTGTTCATCATAGTCATGAAAGTTGCTGGCGCGTTGGTGAGTCCAAATGGCAGGACCATGAACTCAAAGTGTCCATATCTTGTCCTGTATGCCGTCTTCTCTATGTCCGGTTCTGCGATGCAAATCTGGTGGTAGCCGCTCCGTAAGTCAATCTTCGTGAAGTCCTTGGCTCCAACCAGCCGGTCCATGAGCTCATCCATGCGCGGCAGCGGGTATCGATTCTTGATGGTGATCTTGTTGAGGGCGCGATAGTCCACACACATCCTCAAGGTACCATCTTTCTTCTTGACAAATAGCACCGGGGCTCCAAATGGCGACTTGCTAGGTCGAATGAAGCCATGCTCCAGTAGCTCCTTGATTTGCTTCTTGACTTCGTCTAGCTCCGTGTATGACATTTTGAACGTAGGCCGAGAGATGGGCTTGCTTCCGGGCTCCAACTCTATCTTGTGGTCTACGAATCTTTTGGGGGGTAGGCCCTTGGGCAATTCCGGGGAGAATACTTCTTTGTAGTCCTCAAAGACTTCTTGTATCTCCTTGGGAACGGGGCTGCCTTCTTGACTCTCGATGTCTTTCTTGATGTCTTTTGGCGTGATCAAGGCCAAAAGAAGCTCGTGTCCCTTCCTCACAAGTCTCTTGAGTTGGAGGGCGGACAATAGTATCTCGTGTGCCGGCTTCTGGATGTCTTGGGTCTGGATATTCTGGATTGCGCGCAAAATACAGATTCTTGAAGTGATGTCATTCTTGATCTTGATAGTACCGGTCCTCCAATCAACTTGGGGGTTGTGTTTGGTCAACCAAGGCGTCCCTAGGATGACGCGTACTTGCCCAATTGCATGGGGGAGAACACTACTCTATCCTTGAAGGACTTGATAGAGAGTGCCAAGGGGTACGTCTTCTTGGAAGGGGTAGTATAGGAGAATCCATCGGGCATCATAATCTCCTCGTCGTGGTCAAGAGTTCGCATAGTAATTCCGTGCTTGGTGGCAAAATCTGCAGCAATGAAGTTGCCTTGAGCTCCGCTATCCACCAAGATGTGGACCTTCTCTCCTCCAAGGTAACCTCTCAAACTCATTGGGGCTGGAACGTCGTCTTCAACGGGGGTCTCCACCTCACTTGGCGTGTTGCCTTCTCGTGAAGTGGGTCTTGGGGTGGTAGGCTCCTGGCCTACCGGCGCTGTCCGTTTTTTGACAACTTTTTGGGGCATGAAAGTGCACGATGGCCCTTTTCCTTGCAATAAAAGCATAGTCCAGCCGTCATGAGAGCTTCTTTTTCAGCCGGGGAGAGTCTTGCTTTCACTCCTTGCTGGTTTCTTGCATCATAAGTGTCATTGGAGGGTCTTCCACTCTTCCGGGCAGCCGCGGGGTCCCTTTTAATAACTCCGATTTCCATGGGTGTGGGTCCAGATTCGGATGTGGAAGGGGCTGCGTACACCCGCGTCGTCGGTACCCGTGAAGATGAAGGCACGGAGTGCTTGAAATCCAAGGTATCCACCTTTTGGGCCACTTCAATGATCTTTGAGAAGTCCGTCAAGTCGCGTAACTCCACTTCCTTTGCCACCTTGGGTTTGAGGCCAAAGATGTAGCGGTCAATCTTCTCCTCGAGAGACATGTTGGGGATCTCAAGAGTGAGGGCGTGAAATCTGGATGTATACTCTTGAACGGACGTCGTTTGCTTGAGATGGTGGAGCTTTCCTCGGGCAATCTTCTCCGCATTGATGGGCATGAATTGCTTCTTGAGGGCCTCACGAAAATCTGCCCATCTTGCATATGATGGTGGGGGCTCTTGGCCGAGCATGGGGTGCGCCATAGCTTGATATATAGCCGCTTGATAGTTACGCCACCATGATGTTGCTGCTCCTCTAAGTAAGGTAACGGCAAAGGGAACGTAGTCCTCCTCGGGTACTTCAAGGAATGCGAGGTACGTCTCCACTTGGTAGAGCCATAAATTCAGGTTGGCACCTTTCCCGGGGTTGAAAGTGTCGGGTTTGCCGGGCTTGATGAGTTTCCTTGCTCTCGTTGGCTCTTGTGGAGGCGCTTGAGCCGGGGCTGGATTTTGAGCATTGCTCGCAATAGGGGCAACCATGGCAGCCATAGCTTCTCTTGACGCTTGCACGGTTGCTTCATAGGTGGCCAAGCCCACTTGGTTGTGGACGGTCATTAGGAAGGCTGCCCACTCATTTGCGGGAACTCCTTGTGGTGGGGTCAACTTTGCTATAGCGGCTGCCACGGGATTTGACGGTGCTCCTCCTTGTGGTGCTTCTTGTTGTTGGAGATTTCCTTGAGTAGGCTCTCCCATCGACGCTGGAGGAGGGTGTGCTCCTCCTTGTGGTGCTTCTTGTTGTTGCAGATTTTCTTGAGTGGGCTCTCCCATCGGCGCTGGAGGAGGGTGTCTTGGAGAGGAAGGGCTTCCTTCGAAAGCTTGCTGTTGGTCTTGAGGATCGGCCATCTTCTTGTGCTACCAAAGTGCCTAGCTCCGATACCACTGTAGTGAAACAGATAGATAAAGTACTTAGTAAAACAGAATACTTTATCTATTCAAGACAAGGATCTTTGAACACAAGTGGTAGCTTCTTGAAAGAGAGATGGCTTCTTGAAAGTTAATATATTTCTGGATTTTGGCAAGTACAAGAGTGATTCTGGAATGTCTTTCTATGTTCTAGCTCTTGTTTATATACTTGCTACATAAGTAATTTCTAGGAAGGTGTATGTTGATGTGTTGGCACCCAACACATCCCAAAACTTGCCACCTCTTTCTAGAATAATGTACACATGTCCTTTTGACCTAAAAATGGCACATTTGACTTTTGCCACATGGAGTTCTTCTAGGTCTTTCCTCTAACTTCGAAAATGCCTTGGAGGGTTCAAAGGACATGAACCAAGTTACTAGAGTACCTATTCACACTTGACTCCACACAATACTACTCCAAATATATTTGAAAACATTAAAATATATGCATACTAATATATAATAACTCAAATCACTACAGCGGCTCTGCTGCAGCCCAGAGCTGCCACCCAGCGCTTGAGGGCAACAGGCATACACAGCAGAGCGTGCCTTTTCGAATCCAAAATCCACGCAGCCACCTTCCTCTCCATCTCGACCCTGTTGATAGCCCCGACTCTGCTCGGCCTCTAAGGCGCCCTCGTTTACTCAGCTCCCTCCGCTTGCCCTCCTTGGCCTCTTCTATCTCCAAGTTTCGTCCCTATTTCTGGCAACACTGTGTACCATGGAAGCTCTTTGCCCCTCCTCGGGTTCACCTGGTGTAGGCCCACTCGCCAGCTGTACCAGATGCAGGCTCCACCTCTAAGTGCTGCACTGCAGGAACAGCGGCGCAAACGGCTCCTCACGAGGGCCGGTACCTGAACCGCACCGCCCCCACCACACCAATTCCAATCACAAGTGACAAAAGAGGACCCCCTCCCTTTGCTTCAAAGGCGAGAACATCCGAACGGGTGCATCCCCCTTCTCCTCCCGAGCATCCTCGGGCGCCTCTAGTGCGCCACATGTCAGCCGTGCAAGAACACCTCCCCGCACAACAAGCCCAGCAGGCATGGGTGTTGCTTGCATCAGGTCGCGGGCCCTAATTTGTCCTTTTCGCACATCGCGTCGGCTTTCTGTGCTGCCATCTGTTGCAACGACAAACCATCCCGCTCAAGCAGTGCCACTTAGCACACCAGCATCCGCCTTTGGGCCCGGCTTCACAGAGACCAACCTCCTTCAGAAACTGGTCTCCTGCACCACAGCAGCGGGAGCTATGGCCTCTTCTCTTCTCTACTTCATCTCACTTCTGCGGCACTAACGCTATTTCGCGGCTAGCCCTGCCGGAAGGCTCTGAGAAGGCGGGATCGCAGCCAGCACAACACAGCTGCTTGCTGCCCGCCTGCCAGCCCTCATGAAGTCCCATGCAGCCGCAACAATACTCTCCTTGCCGACAGCTGGCATGCCTTCTGGAGTATGCAACCCTGTCACCTCTTGCTACCCGCACTTCTCCTCAATACCCCTTGTCCCCATCGCCCCCCCTGCCCCCCCCCACCGAGCCTCCTCCTACACCTCCTTATCCTCCTCCTCCTCCTTCTCCTCCTCCTTCTCCTCTGGGCTTCCGCCCCATTTAGCCACGCTGACCGTCCCAATCAGCCACGCTGACGAGCAGAGGGACAGAATCATCCTCCTTGTGACCGAGTGCATCCAAAGATCACGAGGCTTTCCACGGCATGGCCACCCCCAAACCGCCCCCTTCGCCTCCCCCATTTCCATTCTCACCAGCCCTGCCTGTCTTAAACCCTGAATGTTAAACCCTGCGCCATGAAGAGCATGTGCGGCAGCGGCAGCGATGTGGCTCCATGACAGTCTTGGAGGAGGTGGCACAGGGGGGTCTTTCTCCCCCCTGACGAGCGCCACCTGTCGCCCCTCACCACTGTCGTTGCTACCTGTCGCCTTGTGCCGCTTGAGCTTCTCGGCTATGGCTATGGCAACCTCGGCCGCCCAGAGGTCCTCGACGCACCGATTGGTGTCTTGCCAGCTGGCATCGGTGCCTCGCGCCGACATTGCTTACACCCTTTCCTCGCCTCCCCCGCCATTGTTGTCACCAGACGCAACCTCTCCTGCCGTTCCCCCTCCCCATTGCCAGCTCCACCGGCCAGCACGTGCAGAACATGTCGGGTGGTGTCTCCTCTGGCACTGGTGCCGCCAGGTCAGCATCTTCGTCAGCAGTGGCGCTGCACGCGCCATCCCCGATCGTCAACAGAGCGCCAGGGGCGGGGCGTGGGGGAGTGGAAGCGCGAGAACCTTCAAGGGGTCGGCCCAAAACCCTCATTCTCAATCTAAACCTCAAACCTTCTAGCAAAAATCCAGGCACATGTTGCTTCTACTCCCCAGCTTCCCCTCGTCCACATCGTTGCCCCACCCTTGTCACTATACATCCGACGCTCGAGGCGAGTTCTAGAAACACTCCTCCGAAGCCAGACCCGGGATTAGGCCCGGGACCAGGTTTGGAAAAGGCCACGAGGTCGGAATCCTCGCCTGGATGGTACATGCAGCATCCTATTTTACCCGGCTCGGCTCCGCAGCTGTGTGCCAAACTTGAGGCTTGGCCATACCAGGTGGTATGGGGTCTGCAGGGGAACCCGGGAGATGCAACGGTGGCAAGACAGCTACCGCGCGTCAAACTCTGGTTCGAAATTGAGCAGCTCGTGCGATTTGCTGCTGCTTTTGTTGTCGTCGTTGTCGTCGTCATCGGCAGCCAGCCAGCCGCCGCCGCCGCTGCCATCCGCTGTCCTCTTGTTCACCCTCTCCACCTGACTGGGCCTGCAGCCGCCACTCGCCTGCTCTGGAGCTGGTCTGCAGCCTCTATTCATCGCCACCTGGCATCAAAACCCAACCCCCCCCCCCAAGACAGGGTCAGTATCAACGCCATGCCGAGAAAAAAGACTTGGGGCCTCCAACATTCCACTCTGAGTTGGCTAGGGATTAGCACCCTGAGTCACGGGCATTTGAGGAGCACACACCAGCACAATCCAAAACAAACGCAAAATTGATTCAACAGCAAAAGACAACACACTAGCAGTGAACAATACTTGCAAGTCAAATGGAAGTAAACTAGCATCAATGATGCAATTAGTAAACTCGTACATAAGCAAGGCTAGAAGACAGTGCATATCAATGGCTTCTCGCCTTCGATCCAGATCTCTCTCCGTAAGCTGTACAAGAGAGTTGGCCTCATTTCCAAATGCCGAACTCGAGAGCAATACGTAGCATATGTACATGGAATGAGTTTACTGTTCAACGGCAAGTGCGATGGCACCGCCTACCCGGGAGTTAACCACGTTGGTAGGACCTCGGTTAACCGAATCCACCGCCATCTCCCATCATCCCGAATCGCCATCTATCCTAAGGATGTCATCTGGCCATTCATCTAGCACACCACACTTAGATGAATATCTACGCAGTTCGCTGCTACCGAGTACGGAAGTCAGCTGGCTGTCAAAGAGTGTGTCAGCAAGTTGACCTAAGTTGACTTCAGCCTGCTGCTCCCGGCTGAGTTATTAAACTGATTATTAACTGAATATTAAGTAAAGTTCAGCAGGCTGAAGTTATTTAACTATTATATTTGAATGAACATTATATCGACCAATATACTGATTCATTACACGCCTGCACAACCCTGGCCAACACAAGTAGGGTTTTCTCTGCACCAGCTGAGACAAGCGGGGTTCACAGCCTGCTACAGCGGGCCCCAGGGCCGCCTGATAGGAATGCACGCACGCAACTACCAGCCCGGTTCCAGCTAGAGAGACACCATCAGGGCAGGTTATGAGTCTCGACCTAACTCGCACTTCGACACAAAAATATACGCCCTAGCTCCAAAGCTGGGGAAGGTTGTGGATCATCGGTGGCGAAAATCCAGCAAGCGGGGGGTGCCTGGTGGCCCGCGCTCGGTCGCTTGCAACATCCTGCCCCGCCCGCTAGCCTGCCCGCCCGCCTACCTGTTCGCATGCTCGCTTGTCCTGCAGGGCTACTGCTCAGGAGCAACGGATCGCACAGGTGCAAGGATCAGGTGCAACGCACCTGGTCCGCCTGTCCCCATGCTGATGGCAGGAGGAGCCGCATGTATGCCATCCCTCGGCCCACCTGCTGCCGCCGCCCCGTCCTCCGCACTCACTTGCCTGCACCCCCCGCTTGCCCCCCCCCC
>WELA01003775.1:337394-348668 GCA_009602735.1 Mesotaenium endlicherianum
GCTTGCCCCCCCCCCCCCGAGCCCCTAATCGCCAGACGCGGCCTAAATCGAGACTGCCAACTACCGCCGACGATTATGTGAGAACTGGCGGAGGCGACAGTGCTGTGGCATTTACAAACGGGCACCTGGCCAGGTACGGCTCCCGCAAGAAGTTGCTTTTCTGTCGACTGACGCACAGCACCTCTGTGCTACCAGGTGCTAGGCCTGGCCCTGTCACCTGGTAGGCGCTGTCCTTAAAGTAGTCCCTCAAACTGATGGCGTCTATTCCCACTGAGTGGTGCGGCAGGCAAGACCCACTTGGGGGGGTGGGGGCCATCTGGTCCTGTTGGCACATAACGGTCTCTTCAAAACCCGCCCCGTGGTGGGTCATGCGAGCTAGAAGACCCGACTGCCGGCTGCCAGGTAACACTCAGAGAAAGACACACACAGCTGCTCCAGAAATGTCCCGAGGAGGCGACTCTCAAAGTTTTCCAAACGTGCTTAATCTGGCATCTGCAATCCCCCATGCTTTCGCCCCACACTCGCAGCTGCCTTCTCCACCTCTTCCCCTCGCGCCATACCTTTCCCTTAGTCTCTCGTCCCCGCCTGCCTCTAGCTCTGCCACGCAGCTGCTGCTGCATGGCCCTCGCGGGTGCAGGGCATGCACCCAGCACTCAGAGGCGATGACAGGTGGCGCCCACTCAAGTAGGTAGTTGACTGCAGTGAAGTATCTGCAGGCATGCCTCCTACGTCACTCTCTTCCCGAGGGGATGATGCGGTCCCCTCAGCCATGTCAAATGTCGTATAGCTCAGCTGTACCTTTTTCCATCACCATGATGTGCATATATAGCCCTTGCCTTAACAACCTGCATACCAGAGGGAGGCAGCATTGAGGTGGAGACTGCCAAAGCTAACTTGGCCAGCTAGACAGCTCAGCTAGGTAGAGGAAGATTGTTCTCAGGCTTGGAACTAAGACCTCTCACCCTATCATGCAGGAGGAGCACAGAAGGCGCTAAGGGCTTTGTGTGGGAGTAGATCGCTCAGAATATACATTACACCGGGTCGGGGCTGGAAACACGCAGGGAGACGCAGCCGCAAGCACAATCTGGCTGTGAGGTTCTGGCAGGCAGGCGGACATATACAATCAAACGAGGAGAGCATGAGGGAGAGAGCACGAGGACTCAGAAGCAGTGACGTTCATCTGCCTGGCTGCTCCTGGCTATCATTGTGCCGGGCATGTTAAGAAAAAACCCAAATAGGTGCTGGTGTACATCATCCTGGCTAAAATAGTCACGGCAAGAAATTTGTTAGGGAACGAGCGACGTTGGTTTCCATTATTGAACAGAGCGACAGGGAGAGCGCGTCGATCCCGCTGTCGAAACCACGTCAGCTCCGTTGCGGTGGGGGCATTTAAGGTCGTACCTTTTCGTGGGTCTAAGCTAGAGCAGTAAAAGTCACGTCGAACGTCAAACTCGTCGTCATAAGACAGCGTTCTTTTTCTCGTGTGTGAACTTTGAAGCTGCTTTGAAGTTATCGAAGCGTTCATCCACCACGGCCCCGATTCTAGTCCAGGCGTCGAGGAGACCAGAGGACACTGCCAGTCACGGCTGCCAGCCAATACATGAAGCTTTGTCGTCACCGTGCATTACGTACCACCGTCGTACAAGATAAGCAACAAAAGCACGATCCCAGCTATAGTGCACATGCAACCAGCAGGGCCAGCACCACCTCCCTTGGGAACCAGCTTCGTTACACAATCAGTGCAAAGCCAGTGGTTTCATGTAGACACTGATATACTTTAGTTTGTTTTGATTGTAATTCTTGTCCATGAAAAGAAGATACTAAGCCTTTTCTTCACAAAGGAAAGTAGAACCTGCGGATTGAATTCGTATGCTACTCGTTTGCGGCCTAGTGCGGCCTAGTTGATGCTCTTTACAAGTTTTAGAACCCGAACAATACGGTTTTGACCACCATAGCAAGATTTCGTGGCAGGTGTAACCCCGCCGGCGTGGCATCGCAGGCGTGGCACCGTCGGCAGCACACAGCCTGACGTCAACTGCATGCATTCTTCTACGCTTCAGCCAGCTGGCGATCGGGTGGGAACTGTGTAATGAAGGAAGGTCGTGGAGGGTTGCAGAAAATAATTATTTGCCCCGAATTCTTCATAGAGGTATCATAGGTAACATAGTGCTGGAGTATGTCATATGCATCTAGTTGTCCAATTAAGTACGATGCCAGATCTTTCATTCCAGGTGTTCGCGGCAGGTCAAGGTGCGTGTCAGCCCATGAGACACGGACGTAACTTTACAGTGAAAAGAAGGGTATCGGCAGAAAGCGGGTGTTGAAATGAGCGGCAGTAGTCGGCTGAAGGTCGCTGTATGATCGAGGCAATTCAGCTTCATGGACGGAAGTTCCACTCTTGTTGGTGAACCCAACCTGAGCTGCTTGAAGAGCTGGGAGAGGCGGGATCCTGTATGTCTCTCAGGTGCTCCTTATGGCCCAGGAGTGCGTCAAGGCCTGCATGTACCATTTGATAAGTGTGAAACAGCCAGTGATGGGAATCTGTACATAGGGAATGGAGCCATTCTTGAGGAACTGTCCGGTGCACCTGCCATTCCAGGCCCTCACATGCCTCTTCTACTGGTGGCACCGCCTGGAACTTTGCACATGGCTGAAAGTACCTGGCCCCAGTCTGACGCCAAGAAGCAAGCTGAGAAGCATGCTGAGAAGGATGGTGAGAAGCAGGGGCTAGGAGTTAAGGGTGGCAATGACAGTGGGACGCTCTCGGATGTTGAGGAGGGCAAGAGTGACGGCGAGGGCGTGTGCAACGTCTCCCTGACGGCGGCTCAGAAGCAGAGTGCTCTGGCCGCTGTGCTGGCCGAGCTCTTCCGAGCCGATGACGAGGCTGCCAGGCTGGACGTGGTCGTCACGTCTGCCACGTCATGTGGGGACCTTCTGCCGGTCGAGCCCGACATGGCGGAGAGGCCTGCGAAAGACACATCCGCTCCCCAACTTACTCCGCTAACGGGACAGCTGTGCGGCGGCCGACTTGCTGCAGAAGCTTCCAGTTGTCCCCTCGGGGTAGTACCGGATTCCGGCGGGGGGGGTGTAGCGAGAGGTTGCGGCAGCAAGAGGGCAGCTCTGAGTGCTGTCATCAGCAAGCTCTGGCTCTCCAAGGGTGTGAACATGGACCTCAGCGCTGCCGCTGAGGGGGACGGCTCCGCTTCCAGAGGCCAGGGAGAATTGCCCTCCCTGCGCTCTGCAGGCGAATGCATGAGCAGCGGCGACAGTGCACAGGGAAGCGGTGTGGCTCTCCCAGATTGTACGCCTGCAGCAGCAGCAGCAGGAGCAGGAGCAGCAGCAGGGCTGGCCCGCACACCTGGCAGAAGTGTGGGAGCTACGAGAGCGGAGCAAGCGCTCGCACGGGCCAGGAAAGGCCCGGGCCACGGGGGGGGCTGCAAGAAGGCCGCGCAGCCTGAGGTCGGCGTGACTAGGGCGGGCGCGCTGGCCTCCCAGCGCGCCGCCAGGTCGTCGTCGTCCTCGTCAGCAGCCGCCCTGCTAACCGCGCGGTCCAAGCTGCTGATGAAGCAGACACGGATCAAGGTCACCAAGCGCAAGTTCGAGTCCTCTGCCGCCCGCGGGGGGGCCCTGCTGATGACTCAGCGCCTCTGCATGCGCAAGTCGCGCTTTGCTGGCGGGGAGAAGGGGGCTCTGGCTCCTGCTGTGGCAAGCACTCCCGAGGGGCACGCAGAGGAGGGCGGCCGTGAGAGGAGCCCGGAGAGCGGGCTCCACGGGGCTCCATGTTTGGTGGGATGGCCCTTGGAGGACAGCCGGGCCGGCAGCAAGGGGGCGCGGCCCCTCCAAGGTGAGCGGACCTTCTGCCTGCATCTCTAGGAGTGTAAAGGGTTCAAGTGTAGAGTGTCATCGCGTCATCGCACGGTGTGGAGCATCATCGCATGCACTGTGTGCGAGGCGGCGAGGGCGTCAGGTGCTGGGGCGACGTGCATGCATGCTGGGGCAGCCATCAGTGCCAGTCGGACTCCTGCGCTCGAACATTGTCCTCTTGACGTGCCTGATTCTTGCGGGTACCCCAGGCCCCTGCTCTTCTGCCCCTGCGTCCAACTCGGAATGTTGCCTGTAGGGTGAAGGAGACTGACGGAGCTGCTGCGCCACCTTCGAACTGACCGTGTGATTATAGAGTTCACAAAGATTTTAGAGCATTTTGCCCAGACTCTGGGGCCTTCTACCTCGTGACCACTTGTCTACCCGGTAGGAGCCGGCGGAGCCTCTACCGACTAATTTGCCGACTGATGGCTGCCCAAGCAATGCTTGCGGCTGTGCGATACATGCGTGCATGGCACCAGGCGCATGCTGCCATCTGGCATCATGACGAGACCATACTGGAGACGCAGCAGGCAAACAAGCCTCTTGGGCCGTGTCTCCTCAGCACTTTTCATGTTAGTTGGGGACGCGGCGGGTGTCTCCTCGGCTCATGTGATGGCAGGGAGCAAGCAGGGAGATGTAGAAGGGAGAGAGGAGCCGGAGCGGGAGCCGGAGCGGGAGGGGGAGCAGGACGGCGGGGAGAGTGGGGAGAAGGCCGAGGAGGCGGCGGTTGTCGACAATTCCGCCCCCAAGCTGCGCGCGCCGGCGGAGAAGAAGGAGGTCATTGTGGAGCTGGGCGTGCGCTCCTCCGAGAGGCTCCCGGAGTACGTCTCCAGGAAGCCCAAGCTGACAGCTGGCGGCGTGCCCTTCCTCGTGGGGGACCACGTGGAGGCCAGGAGCCACGAGGTCGGGTTCCGGGGGGCGTGGTTCCGGTGCGAGGTATGTACGGGGGAGTTTCGACGCCCTGTGCTGCTCTGGCTGCATGCATCTTGGCTCTTTTCCCGGCGTCGCAGGGCTACGGCACGGCCCGTGCACTCGCGCATTGTCTTTGAGGTCACCCTCTTTCTTATGACAACTTTACTCGTCAAGCCTATGCCTTCTCGTAGCACAGGCTTTTCTTAGGGTTTTCGGCGTGTTTGGCGACTGGGGCGTGGAAGTGCATTCGCCCTTGACCGCGCCACCTCAGATCATCGAGGGACTAGTAACGAAAAGGAAACCTTTTTGATACTGGGATCCGCGGTTGCCCAAGGGGGAAGTACGTGGAAATGCAGGCGCTGCAAAAGCATCATGAACATTGACACATCTGCCTGCGTGCCCTATTGAGCTGGCTGAGCGCACGCACGCATGCAGCTGTGGGACAACTGTGAAACGCTTGCACTACGAGCCGCTTGGTTGAAAAAGCGGAGTCTGCGGAGGACCGCGCCATTCTACCCGGCAGGTTGCAAAGCTGTCCCTTTAGGATGTTATAGCTTTCCACGAGCGGGACCTGTGAGAGTGTGAACACGACAGATCTCTTGCGTTGTGCAGGTGGTGGGCGCGAAGGTGAGACCCCGGGCGAGGCGGAGGAGCTGCCTGCAGTACCAGATCAAGTATCTCGACTTTGAGCTCGAGAGTATGCTCGCACTTGCCTTGCCTTGCTCGCTCGAGTTCTCGCCGGCCGCTGCCATGGCCGTCGAGTGCGTCCCTCTCATCGGACATACGATATGAATGCTGCTTGAGCGTTCTTGAGCCCTGCGAGGCTGCCCCGACGGCCTCGGACGCCGGCTGGCAGCAGCTTGCACAACTTCTGTGCTTGGGAGATGGGTGCACTGGCTTTGGCCTTGGCCAGACTCTGTGCAGCAGTAACAAACTCGGTGACACAGAGCACGGTGCACTGAGTGCTTCTGAGTCCATCCACGCCCGCGGGCATGAGCTCGGTGTTTTTTGAGGCTGCGGTGTCATGCCCCAGGGCCCACACATTAGTATGGAGTATGTTCTTACACACGACAGCAAGTGGAAAAGAGGTCTCGAGGTCAGGTTCTGTCTAGGGTTTTCCTTTTCTGGTGAGGCATATGCCATTATGCGGGCTTGCCTGTATGTCCTGGACCTCCTCGACTTTTCATCCTCCATGTATTAAAAGTTGTTGGTTGTAGGCTTACACTAGGGTGCCGACGAAATATGTGCTCAGGGTGGACATTGTGGGGCCAACTGCAAGCACCACACGGACCGCATATTGGTGGGACACACACACACACACACACACACACATGCACACGCACACAAAATTATCACACACACATGCACGCACACAACCCCGTCCCCCCCCCCCAAAAAACTCTCCCTACACCCACATACAGTGAAAAAGGCAGTATGATTGGATGTATCTGCCACATATATACACATGAAGATGTATATGATTGTGTGTGAGTGTGTGCCGCGTGTGTATGTATCTGTAGTATATACTCAAGTGCATTACACTTTATCCCATGCATCCGCAACATGGCGCATCATCAGACACCTCCTTGTGATTGGGTTTTAACATGTGGCTATCCTAGTCTACAATGTGCCCTTTGATTGCCAGAGTTTGTGGGCGTGGGGGCGGGGGTTGGAACGAGGTGTTACTGTGCACATTTTATCTTACATGAGATACTCATTAAATATTTCAAGTGTTAACGAGGTCGTGTGCATGCGGGAAACTGGCACTTGCAGAGTCCCACTGGCTCGCACTTTACGAAGATTGCCCGCATCGCGACGGCTACTTGGAACTCATGATCCGCCCGACGCCGCCCGGACAAGTGGCGCACGTCGATTACCAGGCCTGCAAGTACGTGCCACGTGGCAAGGAGCTGGTGGTGATGAAGCCCAAGTGGGAGGTGGGGGACTTGGTGGACTGGTGGACCGACGAGTGCTGGTGGACAGCCACGGTGGTGAAGGTCTCGTCCTTGCGCGCCGACGAAGTCAAGGTACGCAAACTTGTGCCTTTCCTGGTACGCAAAAGTTGGGCCTTTCACGGTACGCAAATTGGGGTCTTCCACGACAAAATTGTAAGTAGGCCGTGCCTTGAATGGCCGTTCTTGTGGTGTTACACATAGCCGCGACTGGGTGGGTGCATGCACATGTTTGATGTCTCCACCACCGTCACGGGGGAGGTCAGTAAGGACAATGTTAGGAAGCACGTGAAGGCCTTGTGGAGACGAATTTAAGGATGCTTACGTTTCCTTATCTGGTAAAAGGCAGTCATCTTAGGTTATGTGACATGTTTACCTTTGTCTTATCACTCCGATCAAACAAACACGTGTGTTGTTTCTTTCTTCAAGCCACTAAATCTCCTCTGGAACTGAGAATGTGAGAGGGCACGTTAGTATTTCCAAGCAAAAGATGTTAAGTGCCGTGTCACTTGTTCGGCGGATGCAGTTGCATCAAGCTATCATGCATTGCAACGGATCATGACGTTCTTTCGGGCTTCGATTTAAATAGTGGACATGTGACAATCCCGGCTCTTAGGAAGTTGTGGTGCTCGTTAAGTTTATTAATCTCAGAATTGAACATATGGAAGCGCAATTTAGTGAAACAGTGACCCCCGGTTCATGATTGCACTATCTAGGTCCCATGTGAAACATTGAACACATCCGGGCAAAGGATATACCTCCACTAATACGACCGTCGACGTTCAATGGCCTTTATGCCCCCATTTGGTTGGAGATTCATAACTTTGTGGAACATCTTGAGAAAAGGGACCAGTCACAAACAAAGCTTTTTTTTTCTTTCTGTTGGTCTAGGAGAGTGAGACGTTGGCAACTGGTTTTTTTAGGATGCTTCTGAGATTAGGATGTGACCTCTTTATATTGCACGAAACTTGCTTGCTGTCCTTGGTTTGTGTCTTTGACTTTGACTGATTATTACTTGCTCCAGCAGTCAAACTCATCATTCTTATTTGAGCCGCGTCTTGCTCTCGCCTGCAATTAATACATGTAAGCGTGTGACTAACTTGGCCGCTCGCTTGCTGGGAGTAGACGGACCTCTCTCAATGCATAAGCACATGAGTTGGGTTGTGATAGATCCACGTCACTGAAGGCTCTCTGCATGTGTGTGTTTGTTGTATGTATGTGTTCGTGCATGTGTGTGCGGGTGCGTTTGTGTGCAAGTGCGTGCGTTTGCGTACGCATGAGTGTGTGGGTGTGTGCGTGTGTGCGTGCTTGCCTAAGGAAGGCTTGAGCATCAAGTGCATCATTGTGATTCCAACCACACTGCAATCGTTATGAGAGCTCATTGATGCTTTAGCAGTCTTCCTAGTTATACGTATAGCCTCTGGTTCCAAGACCTTATAAATGTACCACAAAAGTCAAATGGCGATGGATCTAACGAGCGTGGAGTGTGTTGCAGATTGTGCTACCAAAACCGCCCAAGGGAGAGCAGAGGCGGCGATTCAACTACGCCAAAGTGGGCGACCTGCGCTCGTCCCTGGTGTGGGACTATGGCCTCTGGTCTGTTGCCGCGTCTAATGTGAGTGGTCACCTCGACATGCCGACACATTCTGAAGACCTCAATGGGGCCTCTTATAATCTCTCCCCTTCCCTTCTCTCACTTGCACTTTTTCCCCACCTCTATCGTGCATACTGCGCTATAATTGCACGCCCCCCAGCCTTACCCTCCATTACACAATCCGTGATCACGCTTGGTGGCCTCCATTCATAAAAAAGCAATGGCCGACAACTTTCTTTGGTATATAGTTGTTCACTTCTTTTGGTGGACTGGGATACTAGAGGTGAGATGGCCTGGTGCAGCCACTGATGCTGGCGGAATCTCACACCTTGTTATGTCCCTTCCTTTCAGATGAAGTGGGGAAGTTTGGCTGCATGATCTGCTGTAGTATATGGAGCAACACTGGAAGTGGTGCATTCTTTTTCTTTGTTCATACGTTTGCTTCCTGCATTTTATTTCGTGAAAATGGTTTGACTCCCTAACTTTCAAACCTCATCCTCCTCCGTGTGCTTCTTCATCCTTTGACTGCATTTTGGGATACAGAGTCTGCGCTTCACTTTGTAGAAGCTTTGGCAAGTCAAATCCCCATCTCCGGCGTCTTCACTCTGCTTGCCTTACGAGCAAATCCAGGGTCTAACTCTCCTCCTCCTCACTGGCCCTGGCCTGGCCCCTATGAAACTCTCCGAAACTGTTGACATTGTCCAATCCTCGACATTTTGCACCGTTCCTCAGAAATGTCGAACTCGAGCCACAATTCCAAAGTAGAAAGCTGAAAGTTGAAACTTGAATGTTCCATGGAGAGGTTCTTACTCCTTGGCCTTCATACAATGTCTTTGGGGATTAATTTATCTCGAGCGCGTAGCACTTTCCGTTTCTTCTGTGTGTTTCCTCCTTCCGACGTGCACATTCCTTCATCTTGTCGTAGAATGTGAGCGCACTTGCCCGTTGTGACGTCATGGCCATCCAAAAACTCCTGCTTTATTTATGTTATGGAATACATGAAGATCTTGAAGGTCACCTAGTAACACAAAATTGTTTCGAAATAAAGAGTCTGCTTTCCACCCGACGTGTTTGAAGTTTATCTGAAAGCAATTACCTTTGTAGACGTGACTGCGAGAGTCCTTATTGATGACCATGCTTCGGACAGTTCAAGGTCCCCAGTGGTTGGTTGTACCTGAAAGCTCTGGCTGCACACTTAGCAGCGTTATTGCATGGGCAAATGCTGAATTGGAAGATTTCGAACTCTTTCACGCCTCACAGACTGTGGAAGTTGTAACGTCGCCCCCCCTTTGTGCAAAGACATCAGCAGAGGCGCCCTGGCAGCAGTGGGCCATGCTCGGATGCACAGGGAAGGGAAGGCACGGCTATCAAACTCAAAACCTGAGGGTTTTAGCGACCCATGCCGGATCTCCTCGAATCCAAGTGCCACGTGGTCGGTGGCACATGTCCGCTGGCACCTCGCGCATGTGCGCAGATATCGTTGGTCACGTAAGAGGGAAGATCGCACCATTGGCTAGGGCAGTGGGAGTGCAGCGGCCCCGCATGGGAAAGTATTGTCCAAAGGAAATGCTTGTAAAAATTTTAGGTTTCCTTACGACACTGCGGGTTTGTTATGTGTGGCCAACTTCACCAAGCACCTGCACTTGGTTGAAACAAATAGACGCGAGACTTCTCTTCAGTTGGGGGTCCCTAGCACCAGATGTCAAAGTAGGGTGAAAGACAGCGCAGGAGCTGCAGGGAGGGGGGAGATGAGAGAGGAAGGCGGGAAAATGGAATTTCCGTGTCCACGCGTGTTTATCCAGGCAGTCTCTTGTGGGGCTGTGCGTGGACCTGAGGAGGTTCCCACTTGGCAAATTTGGTTTGCTCCTCGAGTGAGCTTCTCTTTGCACGCTCGACAACCCCGTGCAGCCCGGGGGGATTATTTGTGCAGCACTGTTTGGGGTGTTTCCAAGTAGCGCTCATCCTCAAATGAGAACGATCACCTTGTTCTCCTCTTACTCTTGACCCTGTCTGGCACAGCTCCACGCCGGGTCCACGCCCGGTCCCTCCCAGGATGGTGGAAGAGCACAGCAATAACATGCGTGACACTTGCCCGCCTCCTTGCACAGCACTCCAAGCTTGAGTTGGCAGCGACGGCAAGAGACAAGACGAGGCATCTTAGTGTTGGAACTTTTTGGATTCTTGAGTTGGCAAGGGGTTGATTTGAGTCGGAATCGGCGACGCGCGCGCATGTGGGAGCTCGCAGAAGGCGGGGGAGTGCCCGTGCCTTCTGTTCTTCCCAGGTATTTGGGCTCAGGTCGTTCGGACAACAATGGATTGATGTCCTTCTGCATGTGGCGCGTGGGGAGGAGGGGGTAGGGGCTGTTGGACGCGGGCGAGCAGGCGGAACACCAGTACTACACAAGTCATCTGGTGGCTTTGCCCGAGAAAATTGACGGTCCTGACTGCAGCACGGGCCAGGCTGGCGCTGAAGGGGAAGGGCCGAAGAAGGACCCAGCCGGCGGGAGGGGTGCGGAGCCCAAGTTGGCGAGGGCTGCTGGTGCGGCAGAGGATGAGACGACGACAGCTGTCACCTTGGTTGGCAGCGGGCCTGGAGTGGTGCCCAAGGTGGCGCCGGCTGCTGCTGAGACGGGGCCTGACACGGCAACAGCTGGCGTCACTGCCGTCGCTGACGGGGCAGGAGCCGCGCTCAACGGCGGGAATGGTCTGCACAATGTTACCTGTGGAGCACGGGCAGTGCAGGACAGCACAGGTGCATGCTTGGGACTATTCTTGCTCGAGGTGCTTGTTGTATAAGAGGGAAGCCCCCACAGCCTACTGTGGCAAGTCGCTCTGAAATGCACAAACGTGACATGTCCCACCCTGAATTTATCTTTCTCACGCACTGGGCAAGCCCACTGTCCCTTTCTCTCGCTCCCCCCTCCCCCCTCCCCCTCCCTCTCCCCCCTCGCT
>WELA01003775.1:350155-360452 GCA_009602735.1 Mesotaenium endlicherianum
CCCCCTCCTTCCCCTGGTCCCCCCTCTCCCTTCCCTCCTGCTGTCACCTTAATTACAAACAGGCCCTGCTGGAGCTGCCAGAAATGCGGGGACAGACGATCAGGCCTCATCCCGCGGCCCAGCAGGTGCACTTGCCCAAACCGCTAAGGTTGAAGAGGGTGGCGACGACGCCCGGAGAGCAGCTGGAGCAGCCAGGCCTTGCCAAGATAGCCTTAATCCCGCGAGAAGTGCAAGCGTCGTAGAGCAAGGAGCCGAACGGGAGAAGGACGATTGCCTGGTGGCTGGGGGGGCTGCTGCTGCTGCTGCTGCTCTGCCGCCTCCAGCTGCTGTTGGTTCTGGTGCTAGAGCAGTTGCGATTGCCGCTGTTCCTGCTGCTGCAGCTTCTGCTGCTCTTCTTGTTCCCGGTCTGTTTTCACCCGCTGTTGGGTCCGTCGGCGCTGGTGCTACTGCTGCCACCGCACCTTCTTCCGGTGCTGATGCTGGAGCTGCTGCTTCGGCTGCGGTTGCTGCAGCGGCTGCTGGGGCCACAGCTGGTCCTTCTTGCAGTGCTGGCGGGGGACCTTCCGCTGCTGCTCTTGCTCATGCTGCACCTACCGCCTCTGCTGCTGCGCCTGCAACTCCTCCCCCTATTGCTGCTGCTGCAGCTGCCACCGCCGCCGCCGACGCTGCACAACCTCCCCCTGCTGCTGCTCCGGCTGCCCTCACAGCACCGGCCGCAGCAGCTGCTTCAGAAGCTGCATGTACACATGAGGCAAGCACGCACGGAGCAGCAATTCCAGCGATGCTTGTGACTGCTCCTGTGAACGCCACTCCTCTGAGAGGGGGGGAAGGGGCAAGCCGTAACCCAGACTGCAAGAGTGGGGAGAGGGCCACGCTGGCACCTGCTACTTCTGATGTTGGCTGCAGCAGCGGCGCCTGCCAGGTGGCGCCTCAGCTTCCCCCTGCAGCCAGGGGAAGCTGCTTGCTCCAGGACTGCGGCAAAGGAGAAAGGCGAGGTATCGAAGGGGAGGTGGGAGGAGGTTGGGGAGCACAACAAGGAGGAGGAGGGGAGGGTGAGAGCCGAGTGTCGGCAATTGTGGCAGCGACAATTGCGGTGGCGTCAGCAGTGGCAGCAGCGGCAACGGCGGCATCGGTGCCAGGTGGCGGCAGCAGCGGAGGCTTGTCACCATCTGGCAGCCCAGCGAACGGCCAGGAGGGAGCAGGCACAGCAGCCTCAGTGGCTGCTGCAGAGCCCTCGCGGGACGGGCTTAAAAACTCAATGCATGCGCTTGCAGAGATGCTGGCGCTGCCGTCAGTGCGGCTCCCATCCCGCCGACCCCGACTGCCTCACACCCCACCCCGGGAACCCCGGCAGCATAAGCCCCGCCGCCCGGTGGGGTGGGGGTTTCGGGGGGTGTACGAGCGCGCGTCGGGCAAGTTTGAGGCGCGCCATAAGGCGACAAATGGCAGGAAACTGTATTACAAAATCCACCCCACCGCGGAGGCTGCCGCCCGCGTGGTGGACCTGGCGGAGTGGCGCGTGCACGGGCGCGCCGGCCGCTTCAACTTTGCCGACACCATCGAGCGCATGACCTGCCTGGAGGCTGCGGATGCCACTGCTGCAGCTGGGCCTGGTGTGGAGGACTGCACGATTGCCTCAACAAAGAAGAGGAAGGCAGATGGAAGCTTCTCGGAAGAGACAGACGATACTCATGACAGCTGTCGGACTGACAAGAGGGCCAGGCACGAGGGGCATGCTGCGGGGAAGGGAGAAGGGGAGAGGATGCCAGCAGCAGCAGGAGCAGGGGTGGAGGCTCCAGGTTCCGGAGGAGCACAGGCAGACGCAGATGTGAGGGGGGTGGAGCAGGCGGGGGGTAGGTCAGGCTTGGAGCCGGTTTGGGTTGAGGTTGGGGTAGGGGTTAGGCTGGGGGCCGGGCTGGAAGGCGGGGGTCGCACGGAAGAGGAAGGGGCGTGGGACGCAGCAGAGCACCGCAGGAGCGAGGAGAATCGCGTGGCGGGGGAGCTGCAAGTGCAGAGGAAGGAGGCAAAGAGGAAGAGGAAGGCGGAGAGAGAGCTCCCGGGGGCAGCCAAGAGAAGGGCTGACCCCAAGGCGCATGTCCCGGAAGCAGAGGGGAGGGCGACGATAGTAGAGGAGGGAGGGGCTACTGGAGCGTCGTTGGGGGCCGAGGGATGGGCCTTGGAGGGAGGTGCTAGCAAGAGAGAGAAGACCGAGGAGGAGAAGGAGAATGAGGGGAGGGGGGAGAGAGAGATGGGAAGTGGGGAGAAGGAGAAGGGGCAGGGGAAAGAGATGGCGCAGAAGGAAAAGGAGAAGAAGCAGAAGGTGAGGGTGATTGGGAAGGAGATGGAGGGGAAGGAAAAGGAGAAGAAGAAGGTGCGCAAGGATATGGGAACGGGGAAGGAGAAGGTGGGAGAGAAGGAACTGGAGAAAAAGAAAGAAAAGGGGAAGGGGAATGAGAAAGTAAAGGTTGTGAAGAAAGAGAAGGGGGAGGAAAAGAGGAAGAAAATGAGAGAAAAGGGGAGGGAGAAAGAGAGGAAAGACGGGAAGTGTAAGAAAAATCAGGAGGAGAATGAGATGGGGGAGAAGGAAACGGAGAAGGAGAACGGTAAGGATACGCAAAAGGGGAAGCACAAAGTAATGGGGGAGAAGGATGATGAGAGGAAGAAGAAGGAGAAGAGGAAGGAGAAGCGGAAGGAGACGGAGGAGGTACAGAATTTAGAAAATGGGAAGGGGCTGGAGATGGAAGAGAAGGAAAACGTCAAGAAGAAGAACACGAGGGAAAAAGAAGAGGAGAAGGTGGAGGGGGAGAAGGAAGAAGAGAAGAAGAAGAAAGAGGAGGGGAAGGAGACGGAGAAGGTGAAGGATATTCAGAAGGAGAAGGAGGTGCGGAAAAAGAAGAAGGAACATGGGAAGGAGCTGGAGTTGGGGGAGAAGAAAAAAGAAAAGAAGCTGGTGAAGGGAAAGGATATAGTCGAGAGAATGGACGTGGAAAAGAGGGAGAAGGGAAAGGAGGTAAAGAAGAAGGGGAAGGTGAAGGATGTGAAAGAGGGGAAGAACAAGGAGGTGGGGGCAAGAGAAAAAGGGAAGGGGAAGGTGAGTGGAAAGGAAGTGGAGGGGAAGAAGCTGAAGGTGAAGAGAAAGAAGGGGGAGGAGGAGGAGAAGAGGAGGGCCGAGAAGGGCGCTGCCGCTGCACCCGAGCTGGCAGCCGCAGGCGCCAAAGAAGATGTGAGAAAGTCAGCGGGCAGAGACTCGTATCGCGCCAGCAAGCAGGCACCACAGGAACCGAAGAGTGGCGTGGCAGGTTACAGTGGGGGTCATGGGAGCAAGGACGGCTCAGGAGCAACCGACATGTGTCCTGTTGTGGACAGGACTACAAAGGAAGCTGGGGTGGACGGCACTGGCGCCATGGGGCGGACCGTGGGAAAGACAAGTGGCGCCTCCACAGGGTCTCCCGTGCAGGGAAAGAAGCGGAAGAGGTTGCGGCCATCAGGCGAGCACGGGGGGTTTAAGAACCTTGTGGTGCCCGATAGCCAATCCCGATCGCCCCCAGCCTCCCCCGCTGCGAAGAAACCGAGAGAGAAGGGGGAGGCTGGAGCGCAGAGGAAGAAGGCCAGGAAGAGCTCTTCGGCGAAGGTGACAATGGCTGCCTGCTCTCACTTGCCTTGCTGGAGCCAGCTGAAGCGTGGGGAGAGGCGCGAGTGTTTGTCTGCTGATGCGGCCTGCTTCTCGCGTGCTGCGCGCCCCGCGTGTGTCGTGTTTCCGAAGTATGACGCTGTTTGGTAACTGGCTGGCTGCATTTCTTAATGAGTGGTGGGCCCCCGTAAAGTGATGAGTGGCGCTTTGGTGGGGAGCGGTGTCGGGTGAGACACCGTGAGAGGACGCTCAGTTGGTGAGGCACTTGTTGGCGGTAAACTTTAGCAGACCCGCATGAGGAGGTTGCACGCGAGCGGCGAAGTTGGCAGAGAGGTTGTTCGAGTAGTTGCGAGGAAGGAGATGATACATATACCTTGTGTTGGGTCCAGCAGACACACCCGTAAGCTCCCAACTCTTGGTGGCAGCGTCATTACTCCAACTGGACACCACTTCTTACACTGGCATAGGCGAGAGTGCGTGTGGGGGTCGTGTGGGTGCTTCTCTGCTGCAGGCGCAGAAAAACCAGGAGTCGCCTGCTGCCCCTGCTGCAGCTCCTGCTGCTGCCAGGTCTGCCGGCAGCCCCAGGATGGCCTTGCAGCAGCAGCAGCAGCAGCAGCAGGAGGTGGACCCCAAGCAGCCGAAGCAGAGGAGCCTGTCGGCGCTGGGGGTGTGCATGGACTCCACCCCCGAGATGAAGTTCCACAGCAGCAAGGGCGAGGCGCAGGCCCGGGAGAGGCTCAACGCTCGGAGAGCCAAGGCCAGAGCCGAGGTGAGAGCCCGCGCCAGAGCCGCCGCAGCTGCTGGGACCACAGCCGGAGGAGTCAACACTGAAGCAAAAGTGAAAGTGAAAGTGGGCGCCAAAGTTGGAGCCAAAGCTACAGCCAGATCTGGACCCGGCTCCGGAGCTGGAGCTGGAGCCGAATCTGGAGCCAGAGCTGAAGCAGGGGCTAAGATGGGAGCTGGGGTGGGAGCCAACTGTGGAGGTGCAGCCGGAGCCAAGGATGGGGGCCTGGACGGTGGCCAACGGGCCAGGACTGGGAAGGTCGCCGGGAGCTCAGGCGGAGAGCGGGGGGACCTGGCGGGCCACCAGGCCTTCACCGTACAGGAGAATCCCAAGGCGACAGCTGGCACTGGCATGCCTGGCCGATCGTCCTCGGGTGGGCTGGGGAGCCACCCTGGGGCAGGCCTCACTGCTGCTCCTCCTTTCGCTGCCAACGGCCACTTCAGTGTGGGAATGGAGCAGGGATGCGAGGAAGACGACGAGGAGGAGCAGGAGGAGGAGCAGGAGGAGGAGGAGAAGGGCAAAAGGGATATAGACCCAAGTGTGACCCCCACAAAGCCGCGTGCTGACTGTGCAGCGCTCAAAGCCAGAGCAGGAACAGGAGGAGCGGGAGCGGGAGCGGGAGGGACAGAGAAGGCCAGACATTGCGGCAGGCCGCCGAAGGCGCCTGCTGCCGGCACCCCGTGCACACCCCCGGCTGCGGCAGTCAGGGCGGCCGAGAGTGCAGGAACAAGAGAACCGGTGGTTCCCTCCCCCACCGCCTCGCCCGGCCTGGCCAGCTCGTCCTCCTCCGGCTATCGGGGCGTGTACTGCCGCACCAAGGGGAAGTTTGTGGGCGCCCTCCGCTTCGAGGGCAAGCTGCACCATCTCTTCTCCGGCGCCTCCCCGGCGGAGGCCGCGCGCGCAGTGGACGCCAAGGAGTGGGAGCTTCGGGGGGCCAGCGGAAAGTTCAACTTCCCAGAAGACTACATGGGTGCAGGCACAGGCACAGGCACAGGCACAGGCGTGCATGCTAGTGCAGGCGCGTGTGCAGGCTCCGGTGCTGCTGCACCCGGTGCTCTTGCCGCACCTGCAGCCGTAAGGGCACGCGCTCACGGCCTGCCAGATGTAGCTGTTGGAGGAGATCAGCGGGGCGCTGGCGCTGGCTTGGGAACTGCCAGCAGTCCCACTGCTGGTGCGCTGGCGGCGGCAGAGCCATGTGGCCCCTCGGCTTTGCTGCAGGAGGACCCCTCGCTGAGAATGGAAGCACTCTCCGGGGAAGAGAGTGGGGAGGAAAGTGATGTTAGCATATAGCGGAGGCATGCTGCAGTAGCACAAGGAGAAGAATTTCTTGTACCCTTTAGCCCAGATGCCCACGAGTTGCCTCCAGCTGGCGCTTATGTTCCAGCACTGCCTAACAGGCTGGGCCGCTATGTTTGGGGACAACCGATGCAGCCGGGATCAGGTTTATGCGGGTTGTTCCAAGCTTTTCGGAACTAGCAAGCAGCTTTGCAGCAGTTGTGCAAGGGTTTCCCAAAGCGGGTGATCATTGGGGGCTTTGCATGTAGCGGTTACATCAAGGGGTGCAGTTGAGAGCGATGATATATGACAAGCTGCGAGAACGTCCTGTCACAGTCATTTGATTCATTCTTATTCGATTTGAGGCCCATATTTGTGACCAGAGGTCCCACGGGGCTCGACACCGGTGGGCTAGGGCCAGTATTTAAACTTTAAAGTGTTCATCTGAAATTTCACGAGCTCAAGTATGGCCAAAGTGTTTGGTGGTCGACACTTCCTCATGTCCGTGCAGCAGTCTCTTCCCCCCCCTGCATCAACTTGAGAGCGCTGATGCGCCCATGAAGAGCCGCAGAATTGCAGGCACAAGGCCACGTGCACCCCACATGCCCAATGCTGCCGCATGTACTTGTAAGTGGCCGATTGACAGTGTTACAGCACATTGGAAAGAAAAGGAGGCAGGGCCATGAAATCCCGAAGGCAGGGAGGTGCACGGTCATTTGGTACCTGGGCTGATTCTCTCAAGACCAGCCTCGTTTATATTTATATGAGCACGCACGTGGAGTGCAAGGGGGTCCCTGCTCCATCCCCTCACCTCATGCAAGCAGCCAGGCACGACAAAGAATCTGGCTTAAACTTCGCCGACCTATTGACAAGAAGCGATGATCTCCATGCCTCATTGTGGGAGCCTTGCTGCTGGCAGCTGGACGTCTCCCTGGACCCTAACCCTCACATGGGTGCTGGACCTTAATCGCAAATGCGGGCCTTCAATCCGTTTTTTCATGAGAGAGAGAGAGAGAAGGGGGAAGGGCGGGGGGCGGGGGGGGTCTCCTATCACATCAGGAGCCGGCGGTGCGATTGGCCAAGCCGGCTTCCCTCATAGACCTGCAGCGCCTCGCGCATGACGTCGGCGTGACTCAGCAGCTCCGCCCTCCGCCTGCCACTTGGATGCGTATTAATAAAGTCGGCCCACTGGGGGCTCTTGTGGAGGCTCTCCATCTTCGAGTAGACACCTGGCGCCACCAGGGGGTCGTACCCGGCAGCCGCCATCAGGATAAGACCGATTCGGTCCGCCTCAATCTCGTGCCTGCCAGCCGCCCGCGTGCAGAGCGCGCGCATGTGTGATTGTCAGAGAGAAGACGACTCATACTGCATGCAATGCGCCCCTGCACTCCACACGACTGATGCGATGTTTAAGCACGGCAGCGTTGGACGTTTGCGCGGCGTTGCCGACGCAGGGGCAAGAGAGCACGGGGCACTTATGCTTCAACAATGGCATCCGTTACTTGCGACTTTGTTGATGACATGAAAGAAGCGCACACACGCGTACTTACGTGTGCACAGGGTATAGCCATATCAAATAATGATTCAGAATTCTCAAACTCCGAAAGCATCACATTGGTGCAAAAAAAGAAAGAGAAGGAGGAAAGAGGGAAAAGCCCGCAAAGAAAAGGGGCAGGAGATTGAGTCCATCATTAAGGTCCAACTCCAATTCCGCGTCTGGGGGATCAGGTTTCGGGTTTGGGGTTTAGGTCCCGGGTTAGGGTAGGGTCCCGCCTATGCCAGGGCCCTAGGATCAGATGTCAACTCTCGGGTTCATGATGAGTCCAAGTGTGAGGGTGAGGCTGAGGGTGTCAAGTCAAAACCCCAAGGCTTGGAGCTGAGGCTTGGAGGGATGGGGGGGGAAGAGAGGAGGAGCAGCAGCGGCCCTCACAGGCGGGAGAAGGGCTTGGTAAAGAGCAGGTCGCCGCCCAGCGTGATGAGGCGCGGGGCGTCCACAAACTGCAGCGCCACCAGCTCCAGCAGCAGCAGGAACATGCCAGATGTCATGCGCTCGCCCGAGTGGCGCGCCACCACGTGGCCCACCTGCATGCACGCATACCGAAACGGAGCGGCGCTCGGCGCAACCGTGGGCGGGTGAGCGTGCGGCAAGAGTGCGCCCACACGTGGGCGGGAGAGCAGGTTGACCACGTCCCGGCTCCGGACTATGACAGTAAGCAGGCATCCAAGCACGCGCGCATGCACAGGTACGCCCTCGCACGCCGCTCATGTTCACATGCTCTCACGCGCGTGTGCACGCGCACACATGCTCACATGCTCCCACACGTGACTAGGACATGCTTTTTCCCACATGCACGCGCGCGCTCCTACCTCCCCCCTCCCTTCCTACCTTCCTCCCTCCCTTTCTCTCTTTCTCACTGTGACAATTTCTTACTGTGACAAGAAGACACACGATCATGCACGCACATACACACACGCACATGCACACGCACACGCACACACACACACACACACACACACGCGCGCAGACAAATTGCTGGGCTCTCAGGCCCCCAACAGCAGCAGCATTAGCAGCAGCAGGTGGGGAGTGGGAGAGCGAGCGGGGGATGATTGCGGCGAGGAGATTGCCCGGGGGCCGAGGGCGGGGGGGGAAGGGGGGGGGGTGCTGCGCGCACCTCGTGGCCGAGGACAGTGGCGATTTCGATGGGCTTTGGCAGGTGCTTCAGAAGGCCCGTGAAGACGACGATCTTGCCGCCCGGCAGGCAGAAGGCGTTGAATACGTCGCGGTCGACCACCAGAACCTCCCACTCCAGCCCGCGCAGGTGCGCCACGTACGCCGCCTGCCCCTTGGCGAGCCCGCGGCTGCGGGCGCACCCCGCCAGGTGGCAGGGAGAGAGGGGAAGAGGGAGGGGGAGAGGAAGAGGGGAAGGGAGAGGGAGAAAGAGAGGGAGAGGGAGAGACTCGTGTGGGTAAATTAAGCACGTGTGTGCTTGTGTATCTCCCCTACATGTGTGTGTGTGTTTGTGTGTGTGTGTGTGTGTGTGTGTGTGTTGCTTGGCAAGGGTTGTCTTGTTTACCCCAGGCCCCCCTCCATCCCCATCGCTTACCCACAACCGCATTCACAGGAAGAATACACTTCTCAAAGCATGATATCACGTGCCACACGTGACATCTCCCAGCACTTGACAAAGAGAAATGACTCACCACTATCGGAACTCTTGAATAAAATTGCTACCTTTCTGCCCGTAGCAGGCCCCTCCTCCACCCTCCATGGATGTCGAAGCATAGCACGCAACAATTCAAAGAATTTGAGAACTTACTTCACTCGTTCGCATAGCATGCTGGTTGTACTATACAAAATCACGAACTACATTGTATAGACTATATGTTTAAATTTCAAAATGTAAAAGTTCCACATAAAGTTACCTGCGGCTCTCGGACAGCCACTGGTCGTCTTCACGGAGGCCCTCCTGGCTCCAATCCTCCTCCGCGTGCTTGTGCCCAAACTTCTCGGTCAGATACTTCTCCTCCCCAGCCGGCGGGTGCGCTTCAGGGTCATCCTCGTCCCCCCAGCTGGCGCGTGGTTTCGCCTTGTGGGGCCCGCTGTGACTAGGTATCAGTGCGCCAGGGTGGACTCCTGACTCAGCGCCCAGCTGTCCCCCACCTCAAAGAACAGCAAATAAAGTGTCGTGAAAAAAAAAGTCAGAAAGTAGCCACAAATATACCATTTACAATGTAAGCAACACCATTTGCAGAGGAGCCGCTCTGTTGTGAAATTTTGGGGGAATGTGTTGGTAACGCTGTGAGCAGCTCCTGCACCCTATACGATGTGCGTGCATGCGTGCGTGCCTGTGTGTGTGTGTGTGTGTGTGTGTGTGTGTGTGTGTGTGTGTGTGTGTGTGTGTGTGTGTGTGTGTGTGCGCGTGCGCGCGCGCCTGTAGATACACGCACCAAAAATACAGAAGTATTTTTGTGCCCAATGGGGTTTGACTCGGGCGAGAGTCAGCCAATGGTTGCTCACCTCGGGGGAGCCTCGCGAGCCGTCGCTGTCAATGTTCTGCAGCGCCGCCCGGATGGTGTTGGCGGCGATGGCGCGCACGAGCACCGACAGCGGGTGGAAGGGCGGCAGGATGTCCCGCGCGAACTCCTTCTTGATCTGCAGTTGCGCACGGCGTGGGCGCGCACGCACACGCACGCACGCACGCACGTAGGCCGGCATGCAGGCAGGGGTTAGAGGGCAGAAAGGAGAGTTCACTGGTGTGCGGAGTGGTGAAATGGGGAGGAAGGGGAAACGCTCTTGATGGCTAGCAAACTCGTAGGCTCGCAGGAAGGCCGGGGAAAGGAGGAGGAGGAGGAGGAGAGGGGAAGGGGTGGAGAGGGGGGGGGGAGTAATGGGAGAGGAGGAAGGCTGTCTGCTGCTGCTGGGCCTCGCAGGGATCAAAGGACTTGCTGAGAGCCACAACTGATTGTTTTCCAGGCAGCAACAAAGACGGGGACCAACAGCACTAGGCGGAATCCGGGAAAAAAGTTTTATTTATTTCCACATACGGTCTATTAGAGAGAGAAGAAAGGAGCAAGTGGGGTCAGGGCAGGGGGCTGGGGGAGGGGGA
>WELA01003775.1:400703-419402 GCA_009602735.1 Mesotaenium endlicherianum
GGGGAGCAGCGAGTGGAAATTTGAGGAGGCGGCGGTGCTGCACTACACCTACTCCAAATTCTCCGACCTCACCTCGCGCCGCGACCGTTGCGGGTGCAAGCCCACCAAGGAGGACGTCAAGAAGTGCTTCATGCTCGAGTTCGACCGCTCCGTGCGTCTTCTGCCCCTCCCCTTCCCCCTTTCCCGCCTTTTCTCTTTCTCCTTCTCTCCCTCCCCCTTCCCTGCTACTGAATAATATGCAGTTATAAGAATATGAAATTGTCAAATTAGTACATCTCTCACTAGGCACTCACCGAGCAATTCTCTGCGTGTGGGGTGAGAGGTTGAGGTCACCGGGCGCCACCTCTGCGTGGGGTGGGCTCGTGCACGCGCGTGCGTGTGTGTTTGCATGTCTTCCGAGGACTGAGAGTCTTCTCTACGCATTCGTGAGGTGTCCCCTTTCTCGTCTTTGCACCCGCGCATCCACATCTGACTTCTAGTCCCACCTTTGCGTGCTCAGAAGGCAGCGCAAATTCTCTAAGAAGCTGCCGGGGTGCCGCTGCCCTTCGTGAGACTCCCTGAGAGCTCCGGAATTGGAGACAAGTGGAGCGGAGGAGGTCGAGCTGGCCGTTTAAGGTTTCGGGTTTAGAGGCTGCTGATGACTGAGATGGCCGTGTAGGGATTAGGGTTGGGGTTCTGGTGGTGGTGGAGCTGACTGCTGGGAATTTTCCGGCTTGAAGGGGTAGACTTGAAGATCATGGTGTTGACATACGGTACATGACAGGTGGAGGCTTAGGGTAGGCTCAGGATCCAGAGCAAGGGGTGTCACTGCAGGCCGGGGCTAACCGCCGGGGGTGGGAAGGCTTCCATCGAGGCAGCACGTCGCAGCAGCCGCCACCCACAAAGGACTGGCTGCACTCGCACGACGTCTTCTTCTCCTCCTGCTGATAATCGTTGGCTTCTTATTCTCCCTATGTCGCTTTCCCCTGCCTTTCTCCCCCTATCTCTCGTCCCGCTCCTCCTCTCACCCCCTCTCTCTCCCTCTCCCTCTCCCTCTCCCTCTCCCTCTCCCTCTCCCTCTCCCTCTCCCTCTCCCTCTCCCTCTCCCTCTCCCTCTCCCTCTCCCTCTCCCTCTCCCTCTCCCTCTCCCTCTCCCTCTCCCTCTCCCTCTCCCTCTCCCTCTCCCTCTCCCTCTCCCTCTCCCTCTCCCTCTCCCTCTCCCTCTCCCTCTCCCTCTCCCTCTCCCTCTCCCTCTCCCTCTCCCGCTCCCTCTGCCCCTCTCTGTGGCGCATGCAGGCATTCATCATCGCGTCCACAAGCACGCCGGACGACATGCTCAAGTGGTGCGCTCCTCTGCATCTGTCTCCCCTCCACCTCCACCTCCACCTCCACCTCACCCTCCGCCTCACCCTCCATCTCCACCTCCACCTGCACCCTTCCACCCTATACCCCCTCCGAAGAGAAACACTCCTCTGGAGGCCCCCTGCTACACGTGCTTTGGGTGGTAGACTCACCTCACATGGAGACAGGCCACCTGAATGTGTGTGTGTGTATGTGTGTGTGTGTGTGTGTGTGTGTGTGTGTGTGGGCGTACATGCTGGTGCGGGTTGCCCTCCAGACTCGACAAAGTTTGTTCTTGTTGGGAGCACACTTTCAGAAAGTAGGGCGCAGCAGTTGCAGTGTGCCTTGGCTGTCCCGTTCAGACCTCAGCCTCTCGTCCCGATCTCATGCGAACTGGCGCAAAGGCGTGTTTGAAAAGGGGCATCAGCATTCTACCTCAACTTTGTTGACACACGCTATAATATGCTTGTGCTGCTGTTGTCACTGACAACCCCCCCCCCCGGGGGTGGGCCTTCTCCTTTCCCCCCCCCGAAACACAATGGGAACAAGCAGCCCTATTGAAGCGTATTCTTCTCATGAATGGTTTTGCACCCTGAATCACGAACCAAAAAGCCAATCTTTGAAACTTTAATACTAAATCCGGGCAATATAGATTAAAAAGTGGGGGGCCTCGTGAACCCTCATAGTCCCCTGACCTGCAGCCTGCATGCATGCCCCAGCTTGCTGTGGGGGTGCTGGTGGTGCTAGTGGGTGGTGTTTTGCCTCTGACGCTGACGCTGACGTGGCATAGACATGTGCTGGCGTGGGGCTGGCGCATCCTGGCATGGTGCTGTGGTGCGGACATGGCTCTGGCCTGATGCTTGTGCGGCGTTGACCTGCGCTGCCACAAATCTAGTCTGGCGCTGATGTGTCATTGATGGAGTACCCCCGATTGGCAATGCTGTTGTGATGTGACACCCTGGCATGGTGCTGATGCGGGGCTGGCTCGCACACACGTGGGCCTGCCATGGCGACGACGTGGCAGGCAGCGCTGTTACAATGATCGCAAGCGTGGTGCTCGCGTGAGGCTGACAGGTGCCGGGGCCTTGTTGGGCCTGGGTCGGGGCTGGCTGGGGGCTGGCTCGGGACTGGCCGGGGGTGGCCTTGAGCGCGTGCAGGTATCGCGAGCACGTGGTGTGGCTGGACCGCGAAGTGAATCAGAAGCTTCTCAAGAAGGGCCTCTTTGGCCGCATCTACACGCCCCAGGTACACCCCCCCTCCCGCCCCTCCCCGCCTCCCCCTCTCCTCCACCTCGCCTTGTCCACCGTTTGATCGCTTCGCTCATTTCTCGCTCCTTTTCGTCTATCCATCTTTTCCACCGTTCCTTGCGTCCTCGTTCTCCTCTCCATCCTCCTTCCTCGACTCCCCTTTTGCAATTGTCAAACAAGAGAAAATGAACTCAGGTCTCTAAAATACCAGACCAATCAATTTTTGTAACAATAACAATAGAAATAGTGGTAATGGACGATGGGTACTCTTTCTTTCACCACGCTTGGTGCATCACTGGGGACATCTTCCTCTGTGTCCCGTCTGTACCCGCTTCATGTACCCGCAAGCAGCCACGAGTGATCTAAGTACTTGTAACTACCTGCAACTTGCCAGCAGATGTGTCCGTTAGCACTGCCACGTGTACCTGCGTCTTCTGTTAACACCTCTGTCTACGATATGTAAATACATTCTTAATGACTTCAACTACATGTAAAAAGTTCATGAACACTCGTGTAAGTCAAGTTACCCCCTTCACCTTCCCGTATACTTCCTGTTTCATTTCCCTATGTTCTTTCCCCCCGCTTTGGGTATCCTTCTAGGGTAAAGTGGGTATCCTTCCTTATGGATATCTAGGGTATGGTGGGGCTCATATACAAACATGGTGAGGTGTTTAAAGACACATGCAACGGCAAGGAGTTGAAGCCTAGCAAATAGTTGAGAAGCATAGCTGTTCCCTCTCCCTCCCCTCTCATTTCCCTTCTCCCTCCCCTCACCTTGCTGCTTCCCCTCTCTCATTGGCGACGGCACCCTATGCCCTGTCCTCTGTTGCATCTTCTCAACTCCTCAGTCATGTTGCCTTTCTGCACCTCTGTTATGCGAATGGCAGATGCTATCATAGTGACTAACTTCAAAGAAATGAGCATTATTGCACGACCTCCGGCCAGTGGTATCACGTCATCTCCGATACAAACTTGATGGCCCATGTTGTGAGTGACCTCGAGTCGCGCTATCTAAGGTCTGGCTTCATTGCTTGCAGACGATCGTGCGAGGCATCCTCGCGTCGGGAATGGTGGAGCAAGCCATAGCCAGGGGCTCCCAGGCTATCCCGGCAGACACGCTTCAGGACTCAAAGCCCTCCTCCTCCTCCTCCTCTTCCTCCCCCGTGGGACGGAAGACAAGGGGAGGAGCAGGAGGAGGAGGAGGCGGGGGCAGGCGCATCGGCAAGCGCAAGGGCAAGGAGGACGAGCCCACGGTGGCCGGGGGCACAAAGATTAGAGGGGGCGGCATTGTCGGCGGAGCCGTGAGCATTGGCGTGCACGGAGTGAACGCGTCAGGCGCGGTGGCAGACGACGATTCATCTGCAGGAAAGACGAATAATGGGAGCGAGGAGCGGGTGAAGCAGAGTGGGGGTGACGCGGACGGAGTGGAGGCCGCAGCCATGGAGGAGGTGGAAGAGGACGAAGAGGGGAACGAGGAGCAGGAGCAAGGGCAGGGGCTAGAAGGCAAGCAGAGGAGTATGGATAAAGATATCAAAAAGGGCGGCAAAGGCGTGAGCAAACAGAGTAACGAGGAAGGGAGCGAGAGTCACGTGAGTTCGAATGCTGGGGGAAAACTGGAGAAGAAAACAGCAGGTGACATCGGCGAGGAGAAGGGGGGAGTAGACGGGAACTTGAAAACGCGCGGCAGTTTGACGGGAGAGGGTGGCACCGCAAAGGAGGAGGTGTATGATGAGAGAGATGAAGAGGAGGAGACTGGCCGGTGGAATGCGATTCAACGTGGAGGTGGAGTTGAGGGGAGGGAGGACGTCGAGGGGAGTGGAAAACAGGCAGGGGGAGTGGCAGCAGGAAGGCGGAAGCTGCTAGAGACTGTTATTGCGATAGCCAATGATGGTAGCTTTGGCCTCATGGTGCCGGCTGTGCCGCCCGCATCTTCGCCCACGCCGCCCCTAGGCAGCAATGTGTGGCTATGAGGTGTGCATCTTATATGAAAGAGCTAATGGTGTACTTGTATATAGGTTACGGATACGTTGTTGATATGCAAGGTCATAATGCATGTTCTCTGATGCACTAAACTTACGACTCTGGTATCATTCTTGCTCTATGTATGGTGTTTTCTCACTTGGTTTTGCTGTCGGTGTTGCTGGAGTCAACTTGTTTGTATCCTACGCATCAGGGAGCCTAGGACCTTTCATAGTAAGCTAATGAACAAATAGTTTGAACAATGAACCTAGGCAGGTTGGCTTCGCCATGTGTTGTTGCTACGTGCATAGCGCACATGAACAATGTTCTGGGTGTGGCAACCATGGAGAACCTATGCCAAAACAACACTGTGCCTTACCTTCTCGTTGCTCTCATACTGGTCATTTTGAAAGTCTTGCTTACTTCATGAATGGAGAATCTTATACATAAAATTCATAGTACCATGTAGTGTATGACTCAAAGCATGTCTAACGTGTGGAGATACTAGAAGCCTACAGCTGAGGAAGATGGTTGACTGGATGTTTTTATCAACGTGACTCCACAACACTATGTACTGTAGGACTATCTCCACCCTAGAAGTCATCCATCGGCGCAACCCGAATTGCGCTGAGATTTATGGGCAATTACTCACAATTGCCTAAGAAATGCTCTTAACCAACTGAATCCATGGCAAAGCAACATATGACAATATGTTTTTGTAACCCACAATTTGATAGGTCATTTCACATATGGTGTCAAATGTTGTCCAAACATCACGTGGGGGGGAGGGCACGAAGGTAAAATTGGTCTCTTGTATTCTCGAGTAATCGTGTCCCATAGCAGTTGGAAACCCATGAACATAACTTCGGGAAACCAATTCTATTTGGGTTGTGAAACAGAAATTCGTATTGGGTCCTTTGTGAAACTCGCACCCAGATCCATATAGGGATAGTTCCAATTGCTTCTTGCAAAGGCCAACTATGACCGTTCACCACGTGCATAATGCGGGGTGTCTTATGTTTCTAGCGTTCATATCCTGGCCATGAGATTGTTTAGTCAAAGAGGACCTGCGTCGTACTCTGGCAACAATTGTCCTTTTTATTTTTTATATGCACTGACAAATTTTACTCAATCGAGTTCATGTTTCATTTTTGTGAATTATCTAATGTTGCATGCATGGTTTGAGGCGATGCTTCACATCTACTCTTGAAGCAACTTGCATTTGAGTCACCATGTTGTGGTAAGGAGGGGGTATTGGCAAGTGGGTGTGTCTGTCCATGCACAAAAGATAAAGCTGAAAGCCTTTTGATAGTGAATATCAAGTTTACGTGTCATCTTCTAGTATCACCCTCTATAGTCAATATTAGTTTTCCTCGTCATCTTTTAGTATTGCCCTCATCCATCAACGCTTATAGTACCAAACCAAGCATAGACTGCCATGTGAAAGAAAAGTTTGACGAAACTGATGTTTGATGAAGCTCACTAGTTAGCTGGAACGCATGAACATGACATCTTTGCATGTACTCGGTAATAACGTGTTCTTTTTTCTCAAAGTGAAGGCTCACGACCACTCTTGAGAGCAAAGTGCTAAAGATGGCACTCTATAGGAAATTAATGAATCCGGGTCAAAATCATTATGGATACTTATGAGACTAAAAGAAAATGTACGCGGGTAATTTTTTGAAAATATTTTCTTAATAACGTGTTTTTGAGTAAAGGCTCCCGGCCACTCTTGAAGGCAAGTCCATTCATGCTCAATATGGAAATCTATAGGAATGAGTCAATATCGGGTCAAAGTAAAATGGAAAGAAAGAGTGATAGGCAACGAGGAGGCGGACCTGGGCGGACACCATGGCGGCCCCAGGTGGACCCAAACGAACCTAGAGCGGAGCAGACTAGAGCAGATGGCAGCAGACCAGAGCAGACCACACCTGCCAATGACTTCGAGTCAAAATCAGACTTACACTCTATTGTTGCTCTATTGCACTCTATTGCAATCTATTGTGCTCTATTGTAGTCATTTAAGAGATATAGCATCTATCTATTACATCTCATACATACAATTAATAGATTAAAAGAATAATAAAGAAATACTTGGCTTGATTATTTGAAGGTAGGACGAGGTAGAAATAGTAAAAGTTGCAGAAAATAGCACATAGATGGGGAAGGTAGGAATATAAGTAGAAGGTAGGTAGGCTAGGAAGAGGGTGAGCAGAGTAGAAGACTTAGGCAAAGTGGAACAGGCAGGCAGGCCAGGAGAGATAGGATAAGAACCAACAACCTGAGGCATAGACTAGCAACTATAACATTTTATATCAAGCATGTTCTTGCACTTCACATTGACATAGTATTATTTTTTCCAACTTGTCTCAAATATTACCTTCATCCCTGCTCACCTATTCTTCATTTTCTTGCTGAAAGCTTCTGCAATCTGCTTCTGAGTGTACTGTTCCTCCTCTCCCAAATCTGGGATGGAGATAATTGCTGCTGCTTTCCTTGCTTTGTCCTCCATCTCAATGATGTAGCTTTCTTTAGCTATCTCGAATTTCCAGCCACCTAAATTTTTTATTGTTCTGTCAGCAACTCCCATGTTAGCAACAGCTGTTGTAGCACTTTTTCTCAATGAATGTGTGCCAAAGTTTTCCATGCTCAATCCTACAGCTGAGAACATCCTTGAGCACCAATTTCTTACAGTAGTATAACAGGGTGCATTGCCTTTGTTATCAATTGTCTGAATCAGAGGCCCTGCTGCAAGATAGTCAGGAAAATGACTTACTAGTCTGCAAAACATCTCAATAGGGCACCAACTTTTCCCGTTTGCAAATAATGTCACCACTTTTCCCAAGCTCCTCTGATCATTCTTAGCTTTTGGGACTTATAGCTCTATTGACTCAATCTTTTCTTCTCCTTTGATCTCGACACCCTCTATTCTGATTCTAGCCATGTCAGAGAACCTGAGGAAACCATAGTTTCTAAACAAGACTGTTGCTGCTTGCATCAATGACTTGCTATCAGCTTCCTTCCCAGCAAAAACCCTTATTATCTCAGCAATCTTTTCAAGTGCCAAGGCTGCTTCTCATTGCTTGGCCTCGGCAACTCCCTGCTAGCCACTTCCCTTAGCCTTTTTAGAGTGAGATGCTCAGTAGGACTGATTTCTCCTATAATGCTATAAGCAGTGTATATGGCAGCACTTGTCAAACAATACTTGTGCCATGAAACTTTCTGCTTCAATAACACTAGATAGCCCAACGGAATGTATGGTTTTTGGCCCAACAACTATCTTGACTAAAACAATTTTGAAATGTGCAATATTCAACCATACCTCATGTGTCATATATATTTTGGAAAGTAATGCCACAATCTAGGTCAATATGCTTTTACTTCTTTAAGAAAGTTTTTTTTCTGCTCGAAGTATGTAAAAAAAAAAAATCAAAAAAAGCATCGATAAAACTGCTAACTTCAAGAGACTACCCTGAAGTCCACACTTGTTTTCGCATGTCGTGATTTTTGCCAAAGGTGCACATACATGTTCAAAGTGAGTGTATGAAATCTTAGAGTGATTGCTTCAATATCCTAGAAGTTACACCATTTGCCAATTGGGGGGCTTATATGGCCCTGCTTTTTTGGCACGGCCCAATAAGAGTTTGAGCATGACTTATACTTAAGACACTTTGTGAAGCTCTGTGCAAGGTAATCAAACTTAAAATTTGAGGATGTAATGTCTAACATGGACATCTTTGTGACCATATTTTTCTTTAATTAAATTAATGAGATGAATTAATTAAATCATAAATAATATTTTCAGGAGCAAACAGTTGCAATTTTTCACTTTCAATAAAAGAGAAAATAAAATCAATTTAAGTAAGCCCTTTAAGTCATACTATGGCTTAACAGACATTGAATACAAAAATTGTAATTGTTATAAATGTCGTGCGGTAGGAGGTCGGGTGCGTATCATCGACACAAGCAATGCATAATATGCAAGCAGGCTTTGCTGCAATGAAGTCTATAATATATGTGGCTTTATAGCCAAACGACAGCCAAGCGTCAAATGTTTTAATCAAGGAGTGTGTACTCTCCAGAGTGAGCACCTCAAGACTGTAATCTGGTAGGAAAACAACTTATAAAGTCTGGCCCAAAAGATCACTGGAAGCACATCATGATCTTCAAGAGTAGTCCTATGGCAGGGGATATAAGCTGTGACTTTGCTCACCACTTGTGAAGTTCTTCTAGTGAGTGGGAGCCAGCAAGGCTTGCTCTTCACAAGAGAGAGACTAAATGATCCTGAAAACACAAGAGATAAAAGTGTAAGCTTTACTCATAATCTCTGTGACTTACAACTGGCATAATGGGACTTCTAAAAAGATGTTCCTCTAGGGACATCTCTAGCACTTATACTCCTGGAAACCCGGCGTCGTGTGCGGCGGATCCAATGCATGTAGTCCTTCTAGGAGGCTCTCCTATGTCCACTAATGTGTACAAGGCATGTACTAGCACTCCTATGGGCTAAGCATAACTCAAACCAATCAAAGCAAAGCACGTAAAATATGCTAAGTGTCCCTCATTGGTGGAGCTTACCTTGGGTATTTTGACCTAGATAGCGCCTCAAAAGTGAATCTGGAACTTGAAGAAGCTTCCTCTAGGAGTAGGTGATGCAGTCACCAAGTTATAGCCTCAATGATGCACTTATACTATGGAAATGCAAGACTTATGTAGTCTAAAGGGCTCGCGGATTTGTGCGCACAAAGCTGGGGGTCCTTGGGGTCACGAATAGTCAACATTGTCACCTTTGGGTGCATGGAGTCACAAGTTGGCCATTTGGTGTGGTTCCGCTAGGTGCCGAAAGGAGTGCGGACTAGATTGCGTCTATCTCGCTCGATAATTGACCAAAGACGCGAAACCGGTGCCATTCGGAAGATGCTTTGACGCGCTACACTTTGGTGACTCGGAAATCTAGAGAAGGTCAACATATGGCTGCGTAAAGTCAATGCAAAGTTGGTCTTCCTAGGTTGATGGTTCACACACGTAGAGCTTAGTTTTGTACGTCAACCTCAACTTAATAAATCATGACATGGAAAAGATAAGAAATATGCTACATTGACAAAAAGTGCGCGCGTCTCGCCTAATTTTGCCCCTCACCTCTAACCTCCCTTCTTGCTCCTACATCAAGATGGTCAATTTGCCTCTCTGTGTGATACCTCTGAAAGCATTGAGCAGGGCACAAGTACACATTACAAGGCTCACACTTCATGTGAACTTTAGGAGCTCTCACACCAGATGCACGTTTCCCGAAGGTGCCAGCTGTGCACACTACGCAGCGCTTCCTCTCCTTCACCTTTGTGGGAAAGTGCCCGTGAGTCCATCTTGCACCTGCAATTGTTGGGGCTGGGGTAGTTCGGGTCACCACCTTGCTTTTGCCCTCATCATGAGGATGGCTGAATGTGCACATCTCATCCATAACCTCCATGTACATGTCGAACCACTCTTTCTCTGGATGTGCCATCTTGTATAAGATGAACACGTTAGCGAGCAACCCATCAAATATTCCCCAATAGGCCCTATGCCACCATTTTCTATTGATGAGTACTCTCTTCGTGCTGTAGTTCCTAGCTAGGCACAGGGCATCAAACTGATCTACTGCATCTTTGTACAAGTTATAGTGCTCTACTATTTCAAGAGCTGGCAGGAACTCTTTTCCTTTGCCGACACGCCTAAGTTGAGTTTTAGGAGCCAGCCCTTTGGCTGTGGACAAAAAGGCACAAGGCATCTCATCATTCCATGCGCATGCAACCATGGGAGGATGCTCATTACATGCAGCTATACAGCGGCCTGGCTGGTGAGTTTTAGGCTGCATCCACAACATCTCAAAAGGGTAATGCTTTCTAATGGTGACAATGGTGCCAGTTGCAGCATGCCCCATCTTAGTTAAGCTTGAGAAAAGGGCAGGAGAAGAGAAACCCCTATCAACAACTAAATTGAATAGCCTACCTACTGGCAACATACTGACCAGGTCTAAGACCACTTGAGTCTTTTGACCAACCACCTTCACTCTGTCATAGATAATGAATGCATAACAGAAATAGGTGATAGCATCACAGTGTAAAAACTTCCATGCCATACTTGTATGGCTTGCTAGGATTGTATACTCTAATTGGACATTGTCTATTTCTAATAGAAATACTTCTCTCGTCTATTGTCATTTTCTCCCCAGGGCTATAGTATTCTGAAAAAGTCTTATGACACAAGTCTGTAAAGGTTGTAATTGCCACAACTTATACTCTCTAGAATCTGAAGGAAAACAAGCTCTGTTCATATTGTCTTTCACATGAAAATATCCCCTTATATCCTTGAACCTATTTTGACTCATGAACCTGCCAAAACTAGGAAGAGTGATAGGACCCTTTACTGTTTTCTGCCAATATTTACCCAGCCTTGGAAGAGCATGCAAGCCCATGGCCATACACAGACCATAAAGAATTACTATCTCTGTGCATGTAACAGGCAACCAATTTTTGGCACCATTCAGAGAGGCATACCTATTGGTTTCTACAGCAAGCTGTTCAAAAAACCATATAGGCATCAAGAGGCAAAACACTCCAAAGGGAGACAAAGCACATAATAGCCTGTCAGAAAGCCCTTGTAGTCCATGGTGGTATGGCTTACTGGGCTGTAGGAGGTCTTCATCATAACTCTGTCTTGGAGCTACTGGTTGCCAGTCCCACACATCTTCCTCTTCTTGGTCCTCTTCTTAGGTGTCCTCTTGCATGGTCACACACATAAGAATGGTGTCCTCCTCCTCCTCCTCGGATGCAGAGCTATCTTCCTGGCTATCAGAAGCATCAGAGTCTGTGTCTAACTGCACACATGGACTTTTCTCTTTCCTGCTAATCTGCCTTGCTTGAGTCATGAACTTACTTCTGAATGCAGGTGCTTCCAGTGCCAGAAGGTCTGCCTCTCTTTCTAACAGGCTCAGATGTAGTGTTAGACTAACTGTTATCAAGATCCTGCACCACAGGAGTCTCTAATATGGCAACCTGAGATGACCTAAACAGAGCCTGACTCTCAGGCTAAGAATCCGGCTGAGAGACTTCTCTTTTTCGCTTATAGACTCCTACGAAGACCATCTCAAAATTATCTGCATGGTACCTAAGGGAGTTCTCTACTAGATCTTGATTATACTTGGGTTTGGTCTTGTCAAATGCAAATAATACTACAAGATAAGGTTCTTGACCTCTCTTACCCTCGCATTGTTGCGTCACATCTCCTATCAAGTACATCTTCTCACATTCGTCACCAAATCGATCAAATGCCCATGGTCGACCGTAGATTATGGCCGGCACAACGATTCTAGACCATACAAGAGGGTCGCAAGAAGTTCCTGCCTCATCCATGGCGGAATTAAGAAGGCCGATGAGGAAGAAGGGTGCTATTTCGAAGCAAACAGAGAGTCTCTCTTCGATGAAACTGGAAATTAGCATGTACAAAAATGACCCCCCCATGCGCGCGTTTTGTCGAAATGATCTCGCAATTTAATCCGAGTGTTGTTGTGGTATAGCCCATCTTTTAAGACAATTTTCAAAAAAAACGGATTAATATTCAGTAAGTTAGAGCATGCACTAGGGCGGCAAGTAGTTGGGCCATAATGTGTCATATGGGCCACATATGCCCCTCCGGTCCATCTAGTGATAAGGAAGTCATATATAGAGCACCTACTGCTGGTTCAGCTGGTAAATCTCTCAATCCATACTTCTCACAAAACTTTTGGAACTCATACCCGTAAGTATCATAGGTCTGTATAAACCTGATAGCTCTGCTTCTCATTGCTGCTGCCCATCTGTGCTTCTATAGCTCTTGCAGGTCTGGACATCTTGCTATAACCTCAGCTGCTCACAACATTACCATTTAGCCTCACTGCTTGAACTTCGCATAAAGAAATACCTTTTTGTCCAAATGCTGAGATATCAGTTCCGGCTAATAAGGCCTCAGTGCTCTAGCCTAAATATAATGCATCAATAATTTCTGGAATCTAGGCACTCAAAGTATGCACCTCAGGGCTAGGAATAAACATCCCATTCATGAATATTGGCCACCAGCTGGTGGAATGCCACATAGGGATGATCAAAGTACAGACTGCCCTATACTTTCTCACATGCTTCAATACCTGGGGAACTTATTGAGGAGGAGAAAAAGCATAAATGTTTTCCTCAGACCAGTCTGTTGTAAAGCAGGTAAACAGCTTCAGCCTTAGGACAGGGATACTTAGCATTGAACCTCGCAATCTGCTTATTTGCAGGGGTTGCAAACTTGTCCACAGTGTGTGGACCAAACTTCCTTTTCACCATCTGGAAGGCTGCATTTGACAGGCTAAAATCATCCTCCTCCTTGCTGTGAACCAAGTAACTTAATCTCTGATTAATAGCCACAAACATCCATTCAATCTCAAAAGTTATTCTGGTGTTTGAAATGAATCGAATTACCAAATAGACGATTAACAATTAATGAAGATCTTTATATCAGCAAGTAATCTCTATGGTATTTTTTGTTAACTATTTAAACAGCGAAGGGCACCACACGAGCAGTGGACAATACTTCGCAAGTCAAATGCAAGTGAACTAGCATCAATAATGCAAGAAAACTGTGCATATCAATGGCTTCTCGTCTTGGATTCAGATCTCTCTCAGTAAGCTGTACAAGAAAGTTGGCCTCGTTTGCGAATGCCGAACTCGAAAGCAATACCTAGCATATGTACATGGAATGAGTTTACTTTTCAACAGCAAGTGCGATGGCAACGCCTACCTGGGAGTTAACCACGTTGGTAGGACCTCGGTCAACCAAATCCACCGCCATCTCCCATCATCCCGAATCGCCATTCGTCCTAAGGATGTCATCTGGCCATTCATCTAGCATGCTACACTTAGATGCATATCTAGGCAGTTCGCTGCTACCGAGTACGGAAGTCAACTGGCTGTCAAAGAATGTGTCAGCAAGCTGACTTAAGTTGACTTCAGCCTGCTGCTTCCGGCTGAGTCATTAAACTGATATTTTCATAAAGTCCAGCAGACTAAAAATTAACTGAAGTTCAGCAGGTTGAACTTATTTAAGTATTACATTTAAATAAATATTATATCAACCAATATACTGATTCATTACAGTCTTCCTCATCCATTTAAAGAAAATCATGCATAAACATTGCAGGTCTTCTATCTTGGCTCCTCCTTGCTTTATTAATTTGACCACCTCTTTAGAATCAGTCCTGATGCATACGTGCTGCCCTCTAAACTCCTCTTTTCCCACGTATAGTGCCACATGAACTCTTATTAGAGCACTAAGCACAGTATCCTCTAATGCTTTTTCTGGAGGTTTCCCTTCCAGCATATATTCATCATAAGGTTGCAAGTGCTCATACCTCATATTGCAGTGTAGCTTGGTTGTACCACTAACCTTGTCACACCAGACATATACAATATGATCTGGACTCATGTGTTCCCTGATAGGGTAACTATTGCAAGCTTCAAAATTCTCTTTCCAGAAAATCAGTTCCTCTTTGACTTTATCTGTTAGCACCAACCTGCGGTCCCAATCTTGCTTAGTCCTCAATAATGCAAACATTTGCCTGGAAGATATCTTAGAATATTCACCAATAGCCAGCTTCATTGACAATACCTGGCCAGCCATTGAAGCTAGCTGTTTACACCATACACTCCCTTGCACATTTTGCTTGAGGATCATATCATCGATGGTCTTGAGCAGTTTATCTTTTCTACTCTTATAAAAAAATACCATCTTGGATCTAGAGTCCAGCACAACTTCCAAGGATTGTTGCACTCTATCGCACTGCAACTGGACTTTCGAGAAATTCTTCTAAGACTTTCATCTTAACCTTGGCATGCTCTACTGGACTTTTGCAAATGAACAGCCAGTCATCAAGGTAAGGAATCACTTTGATCCCTTGGCCCCTCCATAGGCCAACTATCTCTTTCACAATTCTGGTGAACACATATGGTGCAGAAGCCATCCCGAAAGGCAAGCTTGTATACATATAATACATCCCATCATACTTAAATCCAAAAAAAATTGTATATTCTGGATCCATCTTAATGTGATGGTATCCAGATTTCATTTCCAAAGCAAAGAAATATGACTTTCTCTCCAACACATCAGGTAGCTTTTGTAATCCCTCGTACTTGAATGGAAATTTCTTTAAATGCTTATTTAAAATTCTCAAATCCAAAATAAGTCTCAGCTTCCTGCCTTCCACAACGTTTAGAGGTGAAATACAAGAAGACTTACCAGGCTTCCTCCATTCCTCAGCTGCTCTCGACGAGAGCAGTTCTGCAATTTCTTCTTTTGTAAACTTAGGATGCTTCCTGACTCCCATATGGTTATTCCTTTCATGCGCTGGAGGTTCTCCAGCATCATTCCATTCCATGCGATAGCCATATTTGATTACTAACAGCACATAAGAACTATGGCACCATGACTGCCACCAATCAAACTTGCATCGTAACCTAGAGTCCACATTCAATTCTTTATTACTTGCACTTGCTCATTCATTCCATGAATCAAATCATTAACACGAGTTTCATCCATTGCAATCTGCACATTTTCACCTAAATCCACTGCAAAACATGATTTCATAATATCAGCCTTTCTGACAAATTTATTCTGCTAAATATTCCAGCTTCTCTCGAGTACAATGGGTCCATTGACCATCAGTCTGACATAACTACTGCCTGAACTGTTGCTGTTGGTGTTGCTAATGCTGCTGAGGAGGAGGTAGCATTCCAAGACCTACGGGAGGATGCATCATCATTTGTTGATTTGGGTAAACTATCGGCTGTGCTCTGGTCTCCATCCTACCATCATAGCGTTTTGGAGCTCCACAATCAGGAGACAAGTGCCCATAATGATCGCAATTAAACAGTAGATTGGCTTCCCATCCCTGGTGTAGGCAGACCTATTAGCATATCTGGTTGGTTTGTTATCTCTATTATTCTCTTCCCTCTGCTTTGCTACCTGACACAGAGTATCTAGGCTCTCTGATTCCGAGTTCTTCCCGTTCATCGCACATTTCTTAAGTGCATCATTGACTGCTGGCCATTGATGCTTCTCAGCTAGCCATATTAAACGCTTCCTAAAAGATATTGCCGCTAGACTCCGAGTGAGCAATTCACCTGTTGTCTCATAATCACCTTCAGTCAACGCCGCCTGAGCTTGTATGGTAGTCTCTTCAAGCTCGTTGATATACTTGATTTGCGCCTTGTTACGTTCAGGCATTTTACTCATGCTGGCCATATCCTTCTCTTCTATCATACACTTCACTTCTCAAGCCAACTGCTCTTTTCTTGCATTAGTCTCCGGCTGCTGGCGCTTCTGAGCAGAGTTTTGCCTGTCTTCTGTAAGAATGTTGAGGACTTGAACAACCTTGTCGAGAGGGTCATTGATGTCGCCGATTTTTGTGCTAGGAAAATGTTGCTGCAGTGCTTTTTCTGCCAGCACTTGAGAAGCTTCAGGTGGCTTCTCTGAGTTGAGCTCGGACAGAATTTGTTCTTGAGCCAACTTCACAAGGCTCTCCTTCTGAGATTCAGACAAGTGCGAAAAATCAACGTCAGAGCTACCCGACTGCTCATGACTTTAACCTTTGGGACCAGATTGTGTGGCAACAGTTTCTTGGGTCTTCTCGGCCATGATTGGTCGAGATGTCACGTTCACATAATTCGGAGTGGAAGCAAGTAAGTGACGCTGCACTCTTTGCTGCAGCCAGCCGGTCATAGAAGTCTCGTGAGAACTCGCGGGTGAGAGAGAGATCTACAGTACTATTGCAAGTCTTCGTGCAATGAGAAAGAAAACTGCCACTTTTGACTATAAGTCTAGCGTCTGTCTCGTAGTATTGTTTGCTGACTAGGCATGTGATTGTACTATTTAAATAGAATGCGCGGTAGCTTTTAAAGTCTAGAAGTTCTAACTTCGATGCTTGACATGTCACTCTAGAGAACTACTATATTGAGAATGCATGTAATATCTAGATGTATTTTATATCTCATAAATCTCGACTTGAAATATGTCTTCTACATATTTCAAATCTTCAAATTGTACTCTCGTCTGCGCTCTGCTTGTCTCTGCTCGGGCAGAGACGACGAAACGGGCACAGATGGCCGTAGCTTAGCTCAGTCATGCGCACCAATAGGCACAATGTGCACAGTTCGCCAGGCCACATGGGATTGATGAGAGCACAGCTGGCAACAGCTGGCCCAGAGTCGGGCAAAGCTGGGGCACTGGTCAATGATGGTCACAACTAGTCAGCGTGGTCGAGCACAAGCAATGCTCAGGCCCTGCTCAGGCCAGGCTCAGGCTATGTTAGGCGATCCACGTCAATGTGCTTCAATGCACTGGGCCGAGAAGCGGTCCGAGCTGGTCCGATTGGGTCTCAGCTGGTCTTGCAGTTAGTCCCAGCACTCGGCTCGTGATGAAGCTTAGAGTAAAATCGAGTGAACGAGACTCGGTTCTCATGGCTGGTCGGTCATCACGAAGCACGAGGACAAGAGAGACAGCTTCTGGTCGGAAGGCTCACAGGAGCATCAATGAGCATCAAGGAGTATTCGGTGGACATGACCGATTCTCCTCAGGATTTTCGCAAACAATTGCTGCTTATGGGTGGGAGACATGGAGAACGTGAAGTTCGAAGAGTCGATCTTGACTGCTTAAAGAAAAGCGACTGCCAGTGTGTCGTGGTTTTTGATTATACAAGCTAGAATAAAGTGATCGAGGGTTGCCATTATGTCTAGTTCCAGCTCTGAAACTCTCTGCAGAATGTGCCATTACGGGACATGCTCGCTTGTGCTGCTGGTGTTACTCGCTTGCCACCTGCAAAGCACAGACGCACTTCGTGATGGCCGCGCTGGTAAGTGATATTCCTCTGTCTTCACTGCCTGCTTACGGAGATCTTTTGGTGGTTTAACAACTAAAAGCTCACATACGTTCATAGCTCATAGCGCAATCGTTTTGCACCCTCGCACTCCTGATATAGTCGGGAAGAAACGAAGCAGCAAAAGGAAGGGATCATATTAGAACTAGCAGCTATGCATAAGTCAACGATCTCTTCCTTGGGCCCTCTTTGATGGAAAATTACAGATGTAGCACAAAGAAAAACGGGATTAATAAATTATATAATTCAAAATGATACATGAATGAGAGAATAAAGTTGAATCCTAACGACGTCACCCTTATACACCATCAAGAAGCCCTTGTCCTATAGGCCACGCTCGGGAAAACAGTGCCCTCAGAAACAGTGACATGTGATCTGCAAGACGTAAGGCAGCGGTAAGAAGTTGCTATTGATGCGCTCCGTTGGCACGTGGGTGGGGGCACATCCTCAGGGTACTACATCCAAGTGAGAGGAAAGCCCTCCGTGGTGCAGAGGGCCAGAGCGCCCGGGGCCCTCTCTCCGCGCGCGGCCGGGCAGCGGCTAAACTTCAGGAGCGCCGCTGTGACGCGGTACAGAGCCGGCATCTCTCGCTCCCACGACGACATCCTGCGCCAGGCAGGCATACCTGCGTCCAAAAAATTCTACAGGTAAGAGGCGACGTCGGCATTCGGCTGGGGAGCAGCGCCATTCCTGGCAACTTACTGACATGTCGGCTCCTCCCTCGCTTTTACGACAGCGTCCTGCTCCACCAGCTGGACTCCTCCTGCTCAGGGAGCGCGTACACTCTCTTGAGGCGTGTTTATCTGGCTGAATGAGAGGGTGAGCAAGCGAAGGAGGGATGCTAGGCAGGAGGGCGGGGGAAGGGAAAGGTTTGGGGGGGGCTGCAAGCTGCGTGACGACATGTGTGCGACAGGTGGTAATGGTGGCTGGCTGACACCTGGCTCGCCCTCTTGCTCCGTTTGAGTCCTCGCTTTAGTCTTCCTGACAGTGCTAGTTGGTCGGGAGAGGGGGAAGGGGAAGAGGGAGAGGAGGGGAGGGAGGGAGGGGAAGGGGGGGAGGGGTATTGGCGCGCAAGCGTGCATCATCTGCGCAAATGGCTCTGCTGCTCTGTGCTCTTTCGTGCATGCCACAAGGGTGATGCACGGCTCGCTCGCACGCTCGCCTGCTAGCCCGCTTGCTCCCTGCGGCTACCTTTCGTTCTTTCACTTTCCTAGTCCTTTTTTTTATTTTTTTGGGAAGGGGGGGGGG
>WELA01003775.1:421792-443573 GCA_009602735.1 Mesotaenium endlicherianum
GGGGGGGCACGGGGGACGCGGGGCGCGGGCACGGGCTGGCCGGGCGGCAGCACTGCGGTGGGGAATGGCGGGTACACGGTGAGTGCAGGCGGGGGCAACTTTGGGCGCGGCAGCGGCATGGCCCCCCGCGCGCGCCTGGCGATCTACAAGGTCTCGTGGCTAAATGCAAGAGACAGCGGCGACGCGGCGCCCGAGCCCGGGGCCTCGGAGCTGGACGTGGTGGCGGCGCTGGAGCAGGCGGTGGCGGACGGGTGCGACGTCGTCAACTTCTCTCAGGGCCGCCCCGGCACCGACCTCTTCGGGGACTTCGAGCTTGCCTTCCTCAGCCTGCACAACGTGCGCTGGCGTACCACCACTCGTCACCCCCCCCCCCGTCGTCCGCCCACCCCTGACATTTGTTAAACCCGAACCCGGATGCCCGGAGAAACTGCACCCCTGTCATTCGTCAAACCCAGGCCCTGAAGTTCAGAATTGCATACCCGGGAGGCGAGACCCAACGTCAAGACCTGAAGCCTCTGATCTAGGTCTTACCCTTCCGACTTTGAGCCTGAGGCTCCGCCTGAGGCTCCGCCTGAGGCTCCGCCTGTGCTCCGCCTGTGCTCCGCCTGCCTCTGCTCCGTGTTAGCTGCTTTCTGCCTTCCTCCTCCCGCCCTCCGCTGCTTCCTCTGCCAACCACGACAGTTCCAGGTACCTCGAGCCGTGTGACGCACGTTTGCACCGCCTACCTCCGCGAGCCGCGTGGGCTCACAGCAGCGCACGCCTGGTTGCGAGTGCGGTTGCGTGGGGAAGCCTGGTGTGGGCAGACAGAGCCTGCTGGCTGGGCAGAGCGAGACAGCCAGCCATGATGCGTAGCTCCAGAATGGCAAGCTGAGGCGAGCGTGGCTGAGCGCGTGCGCGCGTGTGTATGCATATGCGCGTGGCTGTGCTTACAGTTGTGGGCGTGGGCGTTGGGCGTGGGCATGGGCGTGGGTGCGCCTGTGGGCGTGGCTGTCCGTGTAACCGTGTACCCGTGTGGGTGTGGGGTATGTGGCTGCAACGGGCGCTGGGCGCGTGCAGGCAGGGGTGCTGGCAGTGGTGGCAGCAGGCAACAGCGGGCCTGACCCTACATACGACATGGCCAGCGCCACCCCCTGGGTCGTCTCTGTGGCTGCCAGGTATGCACGCAGGCCCGCATGTACGGACCAGGTGCTGGCTGTAGCGCCTGGCAGAACGTTCGGCGCGTGTGCATCTCTGCTCGCACGCGCTCGCACGCGTGTGCACATGCCCTCGTCTGCATGCTTGTGCCCGTGTGCAGGCCTACATGGGAACGTGCGCGTGTGCATCCTTGCATCCCCCTGATGCTTCTGGTGCTCGCTGTTGTGACACACTATGGACATGGTGGGTTGAGGAGTCAGGCCTGGGTTACCATTCTCCAAGTGACACGTAGTCAAGAGCTTGGGGGGGGGGGGGCTGAGGGGGGCAGCACCACAGACAGGACCTACTCTGTCGCAGTAACACTTGGCGACAAGCGCACGTACCAGGGTGCGAGCTTGAGTGGGAACACAGGTAGCAAGCCACTGGCGCTCATCTACGCGGCTGCGGCCGGCTTTGGCTCCAAGGATGTGAGCTCTCCCTCTCTCTCCGTCTCCCTGTCTCTCTCTCCCTCCTCCCCCCTCGCCCTCTCTTTCTCTCCTCCTGTGTGTGTGTGTGTCTCCCCCCCTTCCGCCTTCTTCCCTTCACTCCCTTCTGCTCTTTCGCTTGCTCCCTCCCTCTCCCTCTCCTCTCCCTTCCCCTCCTTTGCGGGAACACACACATGCAGTCTGGTTCTAGCAGCAACGACTATGGGCTGACATCTCTCTTTGACATTTGGGCGCAACGTGTGACACCGTTTGGAATTTGCCAAAGTACAATGTTTCTGCTCATTCCAGCCCAAGGGGTTGAACAGAATTCAATGAAATGAGCATCTTTGCGCACAACTTGTAATTTGGGCATTCAGAAATTGATTTGGAAGACAAAAAAAGAAACATATATATATATATATGTATATGTATATGTATATATGTCTATCTATCTATCTAGCTGCATAGATATACAGATCATATGTATGTATATACGTATATATTTATAGACATGAATGAAATGAAATCATTTGCTACAGCTATGCGCCCACAGCAACGACGCGTCACCGTGTGCGGGGGTGGCAGGCCAAGTTCTGCCAGCCCAAGGTGCTGGATCCCGCCAAAGTGCGCGGCAAGATCGTGGTGTGCTTCCGCGGGGCCAACATCGACCGCGTGGTCAAGAGCACCAGCGTGCGGCTGGCAGGCGGCAAGGGCATGATTCTCGCCAACGCCTTCGGCGATGGTGACGACATCGTGGCGGACCTGCACTCCCTGCCAGCTGTGCATGTGAACTACACGGCGGGACAGCTCATCATCGCCTATGCCACGAAAATGCGCAGGTGGGTGGGCGGCCTGCATCCGCCCGCGCATTGGTGCCGTCTTTCCGCCTTTTATTCTGTATGCGACATTTGGCCCTGCATTGTTGCCGGAGAGATTGTCTGCGGCGGCATGCACTCGATGGGCTGAAGGGTGTCAATCAACTGGCGCATGGGCCATCATCCTTGGGCAGCTCTGTAAAAGGTCTACATGTGTATGCTATGCCCTAGTTCATGTGGCATATCACTTGGCAGGAGGCTAATTTGCTGACTCTGACGCTGCCCGGGGGATAGCAATGAGTGAAGTGCAGCGAGGAAGAGCACTATGTTGGTGTATTGGTCTTCGAGATATTCCAGGTCGTATCGGAGGCACGCGAGGCGACCCGGGGCTCAGCGTGGCTTTCCGTCTGTGATGTGATGGCATTCACTGGCTGGCTGGCGGGCTGGCTGGCTGGCTGGTTGCTCGCGCACCGCTGCAGCCACTTGTAGAGCGTCAGTTGCATCGGGCATTTGTGCCTCTGTGCGATATGCAAGTGGCTGTGGCGTTGACGGCAACTGACCTGGCTTGGCCGGCAGTGACCTAGCCGCTTTGATCCTTTTTGCAGGGTGCAGTTGCTGTGTATGGGGGGGGGAGAGAGAGAGAGAGAGAGGGAGAGAGGGTGAGATAGAGAGGGGAGGATGGAGCAGTACGTGATCATTCTCCTGCTTCTCCAGCGCGCGCGAAGCGTCCACACACGCCAGCAGCTCATCCATCCGCTTCCTGCAGCGCACAACACGCGCAGGCCAATTCGAAGTAGCTTCAGCTCGGGCGTGTGGGTGCGCATGCGCTGCATTATGTCATGCTAAGCTATTGGGTTATATTATGTTATGTTCTGATATTTCATATTATAGCGCGTGCATGCGTGGAGAGAATAGACACTATGATGATGGAGAGAACAGAGAGAATGGGCTCGTTAGATCACTCTCGAGTTCACTACGTGCAGGTGCGTGCGACTGCCAAGCGGGAGAACAGACAAACAAAAACCAGCCGAAGAAGAAAACGTTGAGCACGGGATGTGTTCAAGCGAGGGCGAGGAAAACATATCTGCAAGAAGCAACAAGGAGGGCAGCCGCCCGGAACAGCAGCTCAGTCAGAAGAAGGCAAAAAGCCAGGGGCGGGGGGGAGGGGGGCAGGCGGCGGGAGCCTACTGGGCGGCCTGCAGCTCGATCATGCGCCGCCCGAGGGCCGTGGGCGGCTGCTGCGAGGTGGCGGCGCGAAGACGCGTGAGGAGCTGCGTGTGGCGCGCGCGCACTAGCTGCAGCGCCGTNGGGGGGGGAGAGAGAGAGAGAGAGTGTGTGGGTGTGTAAAATATGCTGCCAGTGCTTGTTGTAAGAAGCTGAAGGCCGTGCGAGTGGCGGGTGGTGCGTGGCGTGCGGCGGGTCCAGTCCGACGGCCAGCATATCCGGCGTGACGGCGGCGTACAGCGCGCGCGCGCCCGTGGTCGCAGACTTCTCCACGCGGGGGCCCCCGGCCGACATCGACCGCAGCAGCGCCATCAACCACGTGCTCAAGCCCGACATAGCGGCGCCAGGTGTCAACATCTGGGCGGCCTACTCCCCCGCAAAAACCGCGGACCCCCCGGGACTGAGCGCGTACATCCTCAGCGGCACCTCCATGGCGTGCCCCCACGTGGCGGGAATTGCCGCGCTCGTGATGCAAAAGCACCCCACGTGGAGCCCCTCAGCCGTCAAGTCGGCGCTGCTGACCACCGCCTCGCAGCTTGACAATTACAAATCGCCCATCCAGACAAACGGCAGCCTGGCGAGCCCCTTTGACGTCGGCTCAGGCCACGTCAACGTTGGGCTCGTGCTCGACCCGGGCCTTGTCTACGACGCGTCCGCGGCGCACTATTTGGGGTTTCTCAAGAGCGTCGACCCTGGCAGGTTCAACACACTATTCAACAACGCCTACAACAACGCGTCCGCCAACGTGCCACCAGTCAAACCCGAAAACTTGAACTCCCCCAACATCGTTCTCCAGCAGCTGAAGAAGTCGATGCGGCTGTATAGGACCGTCACAAACGTGGCAGGCAAGAAATCGACGTACGAAGCGTCGGTCTCCGCACCCGCGGGGGTCAAAGTGGTAGTCACTCCCAGCAAGTTCACCATTGCTGCAGGTCAAACGTTTAGGTACAGCGTGCTCTTCCAAGTATCCAAGGTGTCGAGTTCTTATGTTTTTGGGAGCTTGACATGGAAGGACGGCCAGCACTCTGTTAGGTCTGTGTTGGCTGTGCAGCCAGTGCAGAAATGAGTTTAGTGCTTTTAGCTCTTCCTTTGCAAAAGGTGTGGCTAGTTTTTGGTGACTTATTCTCGTATTTATCAATTCTGTAATGCATTATTATAATTTAGCAATCTCATTCTTATAGGACTAACTAGTATCAACATGTCTTGTTTGGACCTTTTTATAGGATCTTTTTACATTGGTCTCTAGCCCTCATTTTTGAATCAAAGGAAGTGACAATATGATATGTGTATATATCCTTGTGGATGTAGACATACCCAAGTGTTTACAATCATATACATTACACGTATATATGTCTATGTAAATTTTTGTTTGTTATATTGACCACTGTTACATAAATTTGAGTTCTTGCGTCTTCTTGCAAAATATTCTATGCATATTTTTAATCATTGTGTCATACTTTTCTCGCAATTAGCTGTTGATATTCATGCAAATAATATGCCATCCTTATGCTATGAAGAGGCTTTTTTGTTTTTTTGCCTAGAGTGAAGCTATCTTTCATCTAAGAGCAAGTAGGTTACGAATGAAAATTAGAAACTTTCTCAAACTTCGAAGGCCTTCACGACTGCACAAATTACACATTTAGCTCTTGCCACCTTTTTGTGGGGTGAGAGTTTCTCACGCTAGAAGAGCTGTCGGCTCTCTCCCACTTTGCTTTTGCACGAAGGTTGCACGTCACAGTTCCTACCGTTCCTAGCTCTCGTAAAATGGCTGACTGATAACTACATGGATAACTACTAGACATGACTAAACAACCTTTCACCATCAACGTATACCGACAGTCTTCACGCACCCTCACGCAGCACACTCAAGGCGAAGTACGTAATCTACCACCTCCTGTGACCACCTGTGACCTGAACGCTAGAAATCTTGCATGCAGGCGTCGATTGCGGAACACAAGCATTATACCCCGGTTCTGGCGTTATCTCGGAAGCATTGACCCACTAGGGCCTACCCGTCAAGACCGGTCAACTATTTAACGTAGTCTATCAAGGTATATAACCATATATAATAGTATATAACAATCAGACGAAAGTAGCTGCCTGCTACATATGACCACATGCTTCATAAATGTAGCGGCCAGGTGGCCTCGGTGCGCACTTGGTATAGTTGACGATCTCGCATGCGGGTGCTCCAGCCCACTCCAGCCCTGCTCCAGCCTTCACCAAGAGGCATGTCAAGATGGCAGGTAGCTGTTCGCAGCAGTTCGCAGTTGCTCCCAGGAACACCCAGGAAAACCTTGATCACCCAAGAGATCTGCCAAGATCACTCCGGTGCTGCCTAGCGCTCGCGTGCTTGGTCTGTGTTGGTCCTGCTGCTGCTGTCGACCGATGTTTACATGTGTGAGAAGGGATACTTCCCAAAGTACTCTCACGTCATGCCATCTGCCATCATCCATGTAGACAAGGCCAGAAGAGGCTCAACCGAGCACAACTGAGTGCAACTGGATGTAGGTTGCAAGTTGCAACCCTAGCAGCTGGAGAGTCAACGCATAGTTCTTGGTGCTGACCATCTCCCACCATCTCCTGTTCTTTTAGCGGTTGCTCGGAGCCTGCTCGAATCAGCTCGAATAGGCTCGGAGGTGCTCGGAGGCACTCAGAGCAGCTCGAGTGGCTCAAACTGCCTTGAAGTCCATGCGAGTCTGCTAAAATTATGTAGGGCCTTTTTCCCGAAAGACTGCTCCTTCTTTGACAGGGGGCTGTTATCGGTTGATTTTGAGTTGACCGCAACCTTGCCTCTAGCTCTTCTCATCTTTTGTTTCTTCGCATTTAATATGTTTTGGTATTTTGAGTTCCAGCTCTGCCATTAGAATCACGTGAAGGAAGCTGTGAAGTATGACATAACAATTGAGGGTTCAGCATGCACTCCAGCTTCTGGTTTGGGCATCCTTAGCTTATTCCTTCAGTCACCTAGGTCGTGAAGTGACAAGAGATTCATTGAAGTAGTCACGTCACCGTATCTCTTGGTTGTATTTGATAGCACTTGTACTAGAGGCTAAGTTGGGGAAGCTTTTTAGCATCCTTCATCCCGGGGAGGTTAAATGCGGATTCGTTTGAAGCTGTCCCGATAGCAATTAAATAAAATGTCTGATATTGAAGGAGGGAGTGGGCTCAGTCCCAGTCTTTCCTCGCAAAGAGACTCTACAGTTCATAGAGCGGGCATTTGTGTTGCCTCCCTTCTCCTTACCGTGACATTGATCACTTTTCTTGCGCTGGAAGGAGCCATATGGCGCTCACAAGGGCCATTAGCATCGAGGGGCTTGAATCAATCCCTGATATCGTTTAGAAGATCACCAGATTCTGAACTACAGGTCCACTTGGCTGATTATCAGAACAGTACACTCAAACAGCCGGAAAGTAAGGGCGTTATACCTGCGACGACCTTAACTAGGAACCATAGCGTAAACAAGCAAACCCTCGGAGGCACTCCTCCACCTCAAGCCACAAAAAGATCAATCAGCACATCTTTAGACCCAAATAAGAGATATTTATTCTATGGTAGGACAGGTGACTGGTGTAAGGGTATTGGTCATCATAAGTACAGTCTGGCATGCATGCTGGCAGAAGCACTTTACCTCAATAGGACCCTCGTATTTGACATGGAGATGTGTCTTGGAGAACAACACAACGGGGGAAAGGTTGCTGTGAAGAACATATATCTCTACTACGATGTTGATAAAATAGCGAGGTGAGCGTTGACGCCATCCCATCCATCATCTGCATGATGTGGACTATGAAACTCCTGCATGTTGTGATCAGCAGCTGTACCTATTAGTCTGACGTCTACAACCAAGAATGTTATTTCAGTAGTAACCCTGTGTTTAAAATAGTGACATTTTGTTGTGCGTACCATCGTCTTTGCCCATGAGAAAGAATCTTGAGGTATGACGAAATTTCTTTCGTCTCCAACTTATTACTACTCCTCGGGGTTTTGATCCAAAATGTGTTGAAAGCAAATCATTTAAGCATTTGCGTTCGCTGATGTGGAAGCATTTGTCTAGTGTAGCAAAATAGTCATGCCTATGCTTTGTACAGTTCCACTCATGTTGCTTACCATGGGTGTCTGTTATCTCATCGTTCTCTGTGTGGAGACAGCGTTGTGCCCATCATACCAATGACGGACTTCCTCCGTGACTGGGAGGACTACAACAAGAAGCACATGGCAAAGAAAATCCCGGATATTCAAGTAGACAAGCATGTCCCAACCAAAGCTCTGCGAGTGACAAGTAGGACTGTCGTGTGGCGTGTTTTAGGGGATGATGACTATGCATATGAGATCTGCGATGATCCTCGTACTCTGGTAAGACTCTACTTCTGCCTACGACACTCTTGGCTGATGTTCTCTAAGAAGTGACGTTTTTAGCATGTGTTTGTTTGCTCCAGGCGCCTTCTCTGTTGAAGCTTTATGGTCAATGGTCAAAGGATGTGTGGCTGGCATATGTGTCATAGATTTTTCCGTTTCCATCAGTTTTGTGTCGTCAATGCCACGAGGAGGAGGCCATGTTTATTGTTGATTCTGCGGATGTTGTTAGCGTTGCTGGCTCTGATTGTTGCAGGAACAAAAAAGCTGATTCTTTCTGACTCTTTTTACCAAGTTGTTATAGGCTGCAGCTATCCCTAAGGATTGGCTTCAACATTTCTTATCCTGGTTGTCTTGCAGATTGAATTATGCTATTATAGGCTCTCATATTTGGCCAAGATTTTAGAGTTTCTGGCCTTGTGAGACTGTAAGAAGAAAAGTCTTTCCTGGCCCCTGTAGGTGTTGCAAGTAGTCCATGGCAAGCGGTCGGGTTAGCTTTGCAACCATCCTACAAAATGTGTGGGCATGGCCCTTCTGACACATATAGGTGATGCAAGTATGTGCTTTGGAGTAATGAGAATTTCCTGTCAGATTGTGCTTGGCCTTTGCAGATATTGACGCCTTCATTGCGCATCTCTTATGTTCTTGTACTCCTGCAGGGTATTGTCCAGAAGCCCTGGGGTGTCCTGTGGGGCTATGCACCCCCCCTGATGCAGATCGTCTGGGACATTTGTGGAGCGATGAAGTGGAACTTCGCTGTTGTACACGTCAGACGCGGAGATAAACTCTTGGACAAAAAGAAATGGCCTAACCTGGACTTTGATACGCAACCACAACAGTAAGTGCTGCACTGCCCTTACCCCTATGAGCATCGAGGGAATATATGTACGTCCTACTGTCGTACTTCGTCCTTTGGAACCTGCGGGGATCATCTGACCAGACATCTGAGGCTGATTAATAATACCGCAATAGGTTTACCCGTATGACCATGCTGGAGTCTTCGACGTTCATTTGCTAGTGATGTCATTCAATGTTCTATCAGCATTCTTTCTTTTTTTGTTCCATATCTAATAATGCTTGCATTCTGGGAGTGGAAGTGAAGAAACCCTTAGCTCTCCCCTGGCCTCGCGGTGGCTCTTTCTTATAACAGGTTGCTGAAGAAGCTGCCGCAATTTGTAAAGCCGCGGGCCAGATTGTACATTGCAACAGACGAGAGAACCAAAGGGTTTTTTGATCCCCTGAAGGAAGAATACGAGGTCTACACCCTTGACGATTTCTCGCATCTCTGGGCAAAGGACAGCCCCTGGTACAAATCAAGCCAGGAAATCCTGAAGGGCAAGGAGGAACCCGAGTTTGATGGTTATATGCAGGTACATCTCACAAGCACCTGTCTCCTTGGCCTCATTCTTTCCTGGCCTTTTCTTTTAGTGCGTCTTTAACTTCTTAGTCAGTTGTGGTTCGTGATGCGACATTGCCTGATGGCTACATGTGAGCTCTTTCTTGTCACCTTGGCTGATTTCTGGACCCTCTGGTGCCCCCAGTAAAATATGCTTCAAGATTCAGGGCAGTGTGTCTGAGATGAGGTTGTACTTTATGCCAGTACTTTGGGTATGTCTTGGAATTTTCAAGTGTTTCTTGTAGGCCCTTGCATTTGTGGTGTTATTTCAGTCTTGATAGCATCATATGTGCGAAGGTATGCTTTGTTGCTTCAAGATGGCATTTTAATGACATGTCGTGCAAGAAGTCATGTAGGTACAGGTCAACTTGTCCATTTTAATGTTTTTTGTATCTGGCCTTACAATACAATGGGCTGTGGTGGTGTGCACTGTCTCCATCCCCTGTGTCGTGCATATTTTGAATATGTCAAATATATTTCTTGGGCAAGAGCTGGTACAGATTCGTGACATTAGCCTTGCAGCTGTCCGAGTGACACTCCTTGAGGTTTGTGTTGTTGACACCTCTTAACATGCTGTGTTGCAGGGCATGGTAGACTATAAGGTCATTGAAAAGGGAAAGAAGGTGTTGGAGACCTTCAATGACCTCACAAAAGATCCTCGACATGGCTTCTGATTGTGATTGCCTGCTTGTCATCCACCTTCTGTTGATAACACCAGAAGGCATAAGAGTGGCGCACTTGCTACTCACCCTACTCATAAGTATCCGAGAGCATGGATGAAGGTGAGAGCTGCGTGGTTCACTTGGGCCAAGTCATGCTGTATGACAAGCCAGGCAAGGCTTGGAAGCTCTCGACGGTTGTGGCACCCTGACTAGGTTCTTTCAAACTCCTCCACACATCAAGCCACCTAAGGTCCACCATGTAGACATTAAAAAAAATATCCACGTGTGCGAGGCTACTTTTTTTGGTTTTGTGGCGCGAGCCGAGTGTACACTGTATATTACTATGATACTATAAAATGCCAGATGCTACTGGACTTCTTCTTGCTCTGCGTATCATCCTTTCCGCACATAGGTACTGTTCACTATGTAAGGATGGATGTCACCGTCAGTGAGGCCTGTTGTCAATTGCTACCAGTGTTCTCATGAACATCCCACAGGTGCACTTTTGACCATAGAGAATTTTCAGTGTCGTAGCATTTCTTAGTTTGCGAGAGAACCTGCTGTGCCTTTTTAAGCTGTAATTTGTGTGGTCTACCAAGGACGCTCTTGTTTAAGGATAATTTTTCTGCAAACAATTCTCGACTTGAAACTAATAAAATTTGAAGTCATCAACAGTTCGAAAACTTTTGTGCTATTGCTTGAATATCTAGATATGTTGCAGCTGTGCTTTAACATACCATCCTAAATAAGATACATTTGCATATTGCGACTACCGTCAATGCGCATTCTGTCTGATACTTCTGTTAATTAGGCATGATCGACAACAATGCCATGCTACTCAACCTCGCACCCTGCCTCCTGCCTGAAGTGTAAGCAATATAATGAACTGGAGGTCATCTGCAGAGTAATTACGAATGTCATTATTGCACACCTTCAGGTACACCTTCAGCTAGTGCCATTAAGCAAACACGTAGGACATGTCTCGGAGTTTGTTGTCATAAGCCTACATTTTACAATCCTCAATGATCAATTTGTTGATAGCTCAGAATCGTCCATGTGACATTTTAGAAAAGTGTGTGAGCCTGACTTTGTGCCCCTTAGTTGGGGAAACCAACTAGATTAATAAGCGCATGTACCTTTGACCCCCCATTGTATTGTGAGGTATGCATTTTATGCCCACATGGACAAGGGAGCTATATATGCAACATATATATCAAATGTTGCAGAAGTAGACTTAATCAGACTTAGTAGCAGCATGTGTCACAAGAGACTATCAAAACATCTTACGTTCAGAAAGATTTTACATTTCTCATTCATTCAGCTATTGAGAGTGACCTTGCTCTGAATTGCAGGCCACACGCTCTGACTCAACGTACACTGACGTTGCACTGCCCCTCGCGACCCTGTATGACGCACAAGGAAGTCACCCGAGAGGCTGATTGCACAAAAAACCGATTTAACCTACCTCAGGGGCTCCAAGACGCTTCCAGATCTCTTCCCAGCAATAAAGCTGTAAGTAAACTCCAGAATTTCTGTCCAACCCACCAGGCCCAGTCGTGCTGCTACTTCCCCTCCATGGTAGAGTGGAGATTTACAGCACATGACTCCTCAACCGTTCTGCCCAGCCGTCTGCTGACTCTACTGGACTCAGACCGAGTGAAGTACGCGCACAGAAGGCATAGGCAGATCAATGACCTGGTTTTTTTGTCTACTAGTAGTCTACTAGTCTACTACAACTAGTCTTGACTACTAGTCTCAAAAATTGCCAGCTGTCCAGATTAAGGGTTGCAGATGAGCAGACATATAAGCTGCGTCTGTTGAAGCAGCATGCTAAGATTCTGACTGAGATCCACTTTTGACGGGAGACTTCCAGTCCAGAGTAGCAAGTGCAGCCCTGTGGGCTGCTGCATCGCCCGCAGCAATCACCTCACCCTCCCACGTGGTACGATCCATCGATCTCAGCCGTAGATCCTCCCCTCTCCAGTCCGTCATCACTCCTCCGGCCCCTTCCACAACTGGCACTAGTGCTAAATAGTCCCAGGGTTGCATCCCAGCCTCTATCCCAATATCAATGAACCCTGACGCCAACAGGCCAAAAGCATAGCAATCACATCCATAATTCGCCTTCCTGACCTCTTGCCTTAACCTTGTGAAGGCGTCTTCTGTGGCGCCAGAGAAAAGGTGAGGGGAAGTGGAATACAGGTAAGCATTTGCAAGGGAGGAGCAACCACGCGTCTTGGCAGGTTTGCCATTGAGAATTGTGACCTGCCCTTTCACGCCCAGCCACCTCTCCTTCAGAATCGGCTGGTCTATGATGCCCAACACTGGAACACCATGATGAAGTAGAGCTATCAAAGTCCCAAACACAGGCTTGCCTGTAATGAAGCTAGCTGTGCCGTCAATGGGGTCTAGGACCCACACATACTCCTCATCCCCATTGCCACAACTTGCCATTCCTCCCTCCTCACCCAGCACACCATGGCTGGGGAACCTTTCCTGGATGAGCCTCCTCATTTCAGCCTCTGCAGCCTTATCAGCAACAGTCACAGGACTGTGATCGGACTTGATCTCAACATCCACAGGAGTCCTAAAATACTTGGACACAATAGCCCCTGCCTTGTCGGCAAGCTCATTTGCGAGCTCCACGAACTCTGGAGGGCAGAGGTGCTGTTGCGTCGATAGAGCGGCTTCAGGTGCCATCGCTCTGCTAAATCTGACGGGACGAGGCTCACGAATTACCGGAATCACGCCTCTGACCCTTTGTGCTGAACTAGGTGCAGCAAGAGATGAGAAATTATAACTGCCTCGCCCCCTATGTCCGCTTCTGTCCTTTTCAGGCGAAGTGAATACATGGGAAGTCGAGGATGTAGTATAAGTGAAGGCGCACGATGAGGACCAAACAAGAGCTGATTTGCTAGTGATGGCCGCTGCGGGCAACAATGTTCCACTGGGGCAGACGAGGGAGGAGCAGCCAAGGTGAGCCACAGCTGTGCTACAGCCAGAAATAAGGGGTGAGCAACTCATCGGCCTCACAAAGTGTAACTTTCGTCAAACAATTAAGATTCAGTTCAATTGATAACACACAAAAAGCTTTTTGGGTCTAAGTTCGTGTTCACTAGAATGTTGGACACAGTCGACACTTGAAAGTCGTTTGAAAATACAAGCTGCAGTGTGGGCAACGTGGGATGGATAACTACGCATGCACATTCTCATCAATACACTCTACGCCATCTTTACGCTCTCCGCTTCTCACAGTGAAGCATGTAAATAAACCATTATTCAATGGTTCAGACCCGGGGCCCGAAGTATGCTTTCATTGTTACTTATAATTTGGGGACGTACAACAGATACAGCTGGAAACGGCGAGCTCCCCGCAGTGACGGTCATTTCCAGCAGGATTCCAGGCTCGTTTCACGTACGACATCACGGCGGATATTGCAATCACGTTGACCAGAGTCAGACCTTCGGCAAGTACCACATGACTTAGTTGACTGAAAAACGCATGCTCCCGAGCACTCCCGAGCTGCTCCCGAGCACTCCCGAGTGCTCCCGAGTCCCGAGTAGACGTTTTCACTAAAACCGAGCCCCAAAAGGCCCGTGCCACGTCGCTATGCTGCCGTGTTCGCGTCAAAGCACTTCAAAGACGCTGCCAAAACAAGCTCATTGTTTCAACGTGTTTTGAAAGAGGCGTCCGAAGGAAAGCAATGCGCTAACTCGCGTCTTAAAGAGTGAAGCTCTGCCCCGCAGCAACTCAGTTAAGCGATGTAAACGTGGCCTTGTCATCAAAGAGAAATAATAAGCGTTCTTGCCTTTTCGCGCGATATTCCACCAGTATGCTGTCTTAGCAGCTGGCAGGGGCGACTGTTTCTTCAGTAGGCCGGTGCATGAATCAATCAACGCTTCGTGAAGGTTATGCGAGTTCGCCCAGCACGTCCAAGCACGTCCAAGTGTCGTTTTAGGGTGTACAAGAGCGAAGAGTGAGCGTGCAGGGGTCTCTGGGCTTTTGTTACTGGTCGAAATGATGTCAGTACAGGATCTATCAATGGGGAGACCAAGCTGCTTCAACAATGCCGCTTGCCCGCCTGCCTCGCAAAGACGCGAAATACCGAGTCGCGCCTTGACAAACCTGGAGCGAGAATTACTGCTAGGAGCCTGGAGGTATGCCTGCTGCAGTTAGCGTAGCAGCAGCCTGTTCCTGCACACTGTCGCTTTATCCAGCATATAAGCTGCTCAGTACTCCAACGCAATTCATCACAAGCCAGTCTCCCACTCAAGCTCATTGCTCCCTAAGCCTTCTGCCTGCACAGTTCGACTTCAACTTGAAGGAAGAGCCATGGCTGCCCTCACTGTTGCAACCTTGTCCTCCGCTGCCCTCGCTGGCCAGGTACATCTATGCACTCACGCACAGCACTAATATTGCAACGCCCTTTGATCTCTATCGATGGAGATCAAGTCAAAGCTTCCCCTTTCAGGCTTCGATTCTACGTCCCTTATGTGGGGCTGTTTCTTGCTTGGAGTTTCTGGTATACTAGTCGCAAAAAAAAAAACTTGCGCAATGAAGAAGCCCGTGCATGCTTGCTTTGTCTGATAGTCTAGATGCTGCATTCGGCTTGAAGTCTGCTGGTGAAATCATACTCTAGGAATGATTGTGGAGCATCGAGCTGCATGTTAACAAAGTTGCAGAGCTCCTAAATGGAAGCACCGCTGATGATCGCCGTATAGCCTGCAGTCTCGTGGCGCTGGAAGAGCTCTTTCTTCAGCTGCCATTCTCTCTAACCCCCTCTTCCTCCTTTGGAAGGACTCCTAGCTTGTAACTTCCAGCATATAACAACCACTCTCTGAATCTGTGGCTCGCAACCTGCAGGGTCTGTTCGCACCCAACAATGAGCTGGCCCAGCTGGCCAACGCGGGAGAGGCTCGCGTGGTGATGCGCACCGCCAGGAAGGCCTCCTCCAGGTACCGCCACCTGGCACACGACACACCGGCCACCTCTCAGCTGCTCGTCATTTATTTTGGAGCATCAGTCTGTCCCTTAATGGTCGTGGTACATGCATGTGCTGTCCAAAGATACTGAATCCGGAGTGGGCACCTGATGTCGCCTCCCCACCTGTAGCCAGCTGCGGTATCATTCTCCTTAAGTGCGACAGATGTCAGACCCGAAAGTCTATTCCGAGGGATTGAATCTCAAGACTTCGAAGTTTCACAGAACATACATGGGGGGAGTGTGATTTGATTGACAAGTGTGATGCATGTGATGGAGGCCTGGGTTGTCTGATCTGGGTGATTGACGCTGGTGATCAATATGTTGTGCGTGCAGCATCTGGTACGGCCCCGACCGCCCCAAGTTCCTGGGCCCTCTTTCCGGCGACACCCCCTCCTACCTCAACGGGGAGTACCCCGGCGACTACGGCTGGGACACGGCCGGCCTCTCTGCCGACCCCGAGACCTTCAAGCGCTTCCGCGAGGTGTGCTACTGCTGCTACCAGCACCCCAGCATACCGACCACAAGTGGTAGCAGCAGCAGTAGCAGCAGCTGTACTGCTACTGCCAGTAGCGCCTTCAGTGGAATGATCAGTTCCAGCAGCAGCAGCTTGGGCACCTTTGTTGAACTTGAACACACACACTGGTCGTTCTGGAGTGGTGGCAGCATCTGTGGTGGCAGCATCTCCAGTAATGCTATCTAGCACCTTACTATGCCTGCTGGCTAGTTGCCACCCTGCCGAGAAACTTCTGCATCTTAAGCTACTTGAATATGCGACAGTGTGCATTCTGTCAGGGCAACTTGTATTCTTTGTAGTGTTGGCTGAGCTCTCACACCGGTTGGTTGCTCCTCTCGTACTGCGTCCGCTGCCTGCCAGATCGAGGTGATCCACTCGCGATGGGCGCTCCTGGGCGCATTCGGCGTCCTCACGCCGGAGGCGCTGGACAAGTACGCGGGCGTCAAGTTCGGCGAGTCCGTGTGGTTCAAGGCCGGCGCGCAGATCTTCTCATCCGACGGCCTCAACTACCTGGGCAACCCCGCGTTGGTGCACGCCCAGTCCATCATCGCCACACTGGCGATCCAGGTCATCCTGCTCGGGGCTGTGGAGGGGTACCGCGTGGCGGGGGGCCCACTTGGCGAGGTGGAAGACTCCCTGTACCCGGGCGGCGCCTTTGACCCCCTGGGCCTGGCCGACGACCCCGAGGAGTTTGCCGAGCTCAAGGTGAGAGAGCTGAGAGGTCGCGAGTGCGAGAAACAAGGGTCTGATTAAATCTCTCTTCAATGTTTTGTGTCAGCGGCGCACTCAGTCGCTCTTGTGCTGTCTGCTGCTCTCTTTCCTTGCTGCTTTCAATACCTCGTTGCCGCCTCGATCCGGATCCTGTTGCTCATGCTATTCATTCTTCTCAACCACGCTCTGCTGCCGTGGGGTTCGTGGGGGCCGTGCGCTGTCGCAGGTGAAGGAGATCAAGAACGGGCGGCTGGCGCAGTTCTCGGTGTTCGGGTTCTTCGTGCAGGCCATCGTGACGGGCAAGGGCCCCCTGCAGAACCTGGAGGACCACCTGGCCGACCCCTGGGCCAACAATGCGTGGGCCTACGCCACCGCGTTCGTCCCCGGCCAGTAGGGCGGCGCCACATGTGGACGATCGGTGCAGCCGGTTGCTATGTCGGGGCGTCCTGCTCGGCCGGAAAGATGGCCCGCAGGATGCAGCAGCAGCAGGAAGGGGGAGGAAGAAGAGCGGAGCATGTAGATTGTAGATAGTGATTCTCCCCCCCTCCCAGGAGTTTCTCTGGGCACTTCGATTGAAAGTTTCTGGCCTTGGTTGACCAAGTCGACCGGGCGTCTCTGTACAGCGTATGATCCATGTACGGGTAGTTGTTGTGATATAGCCCCCTTCTTTCCTTCGCTCGCCCTGCTGTTCCCTTCAGGATATTGGCTGCATGACTGTCAGCTAGAGAGGATATGTGATAGAACCTTGATTCGACCCTCCCTTGGTATATAGAGGGCTGTGAGAGCCCACAGCTGCTGCATGCACGTGTGCCCTTAGGCTTTAATTGAGCTGCTAGTGTAGGCTTACCTTACCAGCTGGGCCATGTTGTAAGTGCTTTGGAAAGTTTATATTAAATCTTCCTTCCTTCCACCTAGTTCACTTGCTGCCTCCTGAGGAATAAATCGTTTTGCAAAGTCTTTGTTGTTGTGCTGCCATGCTGTATTTATATCTAATGCATAGCTGTCCTGGTCACTGCCTCTTATCTTACTTGGTAGTATGCCGGTATATTGGTCTGTATTTCATATTTGTGGTGACAAATTTATCATAAGCTTTATACATGCACAGCAACCAAGTGAATGCGTGGATACGTTGATTGATTGAAAGCAGTGACATACTGAAAATGCGTAGACAAAGTCTGCAAGAAATTCGCTTCTAAATATTGTGAAGCTTCACTTATCTAGTACATGTGGTCTTCTGGGCCAGGTAACAGTTCAAAGTGGAAGCTGATTATGTTGTCTATCGATCTAGCAACATACGTATACCAAATTAAATGGGGTGATACCGAGAACAGAAATTTGGACATGAGGTACAGGCCATGCAGAAATCTAGTAGTTGATTCAAGAGACCACAGATTGGTGCAACTTTGACAGTAGCATGTTTGCTAGTTTGCATGAAATTTATTGCCGTTGCATGGATGATTGATCCTCATAAGTAGCTTGCTGTATCATCTCACTATCAATTAAAGAGTATTCTACATAGCTGTCTATTCTGCCACGAAGACTAGTCAATCACTACATATTTACACTCACTAAGGAAAAAGTGATTATCGTAAACATTTGTAGACAGGCAACTCAAACCATGACAGCGATGTCATATGTCTGAGGCCTATGGTGTCCAGCAGTGCACCGAAGGCCGTTGATGAGAAGTGAATAATCTGACCCTCGGGTCCCCACATAGTAGTCGGCGCCACCCGCCAACAATATGTTCACAAACGCATTCTCTGCAATCTGCTGCCACCCTATGTTCTGCTCGAACCCCGTCATCGACTGGTCGGTCTCCTTCAGGCGCGGGAAGTCCGTGTAGAGCCACTGCCACCACGAGTACTTCGCCGCCTCGTCGATCACTACCTGCAGACAGCAGATATCATAGATAGCAGACGCGATTCATGACCCACGCACAGGTTGTTGTAGCTAAGGAGCCAGGCCGGCTGGGGCCATCACGTGTCATTGATCTGAGTGACGGCCACCCAACGGGCGCCCTTGCAGGAGTTTGAGGGCCACCAGTATGTGCAGGCATACGAAATCTACAAAGCCCACGAAAGTACAAGCGTAGCGAACATGCAACGCCTGAATGGACGCATGGCATATCCGAAAGAATGAAAGAGGCCAGAAGCGAAGGAGGAAGAGAGGGAGGGGAAAAAAAAGGTGCTGCGTGTTGTGCACTCTGTATTTTTCTGGCACCACCTGGGGTTGATGTCGACTCCAAGCTCACTTTCTCCCTCTCCCTCCCTCTCTCCTCACCTCGCTACCCCATGGCGCACCTTCCCTTCCTTCTTCTGTCCTCACCCCGCCACATCTTTCCCACGAAATTTTTCCGGGGCCTTCCCCGTTCCCGTCTCCTCCCCCTTCACTTATGAACCACGGCAAGTCAGAACGTACAACGTCACATCATAGGTCCTGCCACACCCGCTCTTCACAGCCACACCCTGTGGCACCTGCCCAGTGCCGCCTCCCCCCCTCCCTCTCTCCCCTCAGTACTCCCTTCCCTCACGCGCTGGCAGGGCATGCAAGCAGGCAACTCACGCATACACATCAGAAAGTCAATCGGGGGAGCCCTGGGTCAATCAGAGCTCGCCGATCAAACGAGGGCGGGCGGGCGTCACCTGTGCTTCGGATGTGAGCCAGATGGCGCGCACCCAGGGGAAGCGCACGCGCACGCGCTCCGCTTCCATCATGTACCGACGAAAGCGCGCCAGTCGCTCGCGGGGGGGTGCGCCGCCCACCGCCACGTGCATGCTGATGTAAGCGCCCGCCCGGAACAGCTCCGTCCCCCCCCGCCACGGCCTGTCTTCCTCGGCCCTCAAGCTGACACCTGTTGAGTCAGAGGTAGTTTCATGCTCTGAGCCTGCCCTTCTCCTGCGCCCTGGAGCTGCTGAACTCTGCACTCCTCCCCTTCCAAAGGCATCTTCTCCTCCTCCTGCTGCGTCCGAGCGGTTGACTGCCCCTGCGTTGACTCCCTCTGCTGCATCTGAGCCATTGACCACCCCCAAGTTGACTCCTAGGCCTCTTCCTCCTCCCCCGTCACTCGAGCCGTTTACAACCCCTGTGTTGACCACCCCCAAGAGTGCAGCCCCTGCAGCTCCTCCACCACTTGCGCCTGCTGAGGTCAGATGCTTCCGTCTTCTGCCGAGTCGTCTGGAAGCGGACCTGGCACTCCCGTCTTCTCCACCTTGCCGGGTGAGAAGGCCCGAGGACGCCGGCGGCGGCTGCGCTGGCCCCGCGCCTGACTCTAACTCCGGGGTTGACCTCCTCGACCGGCCTGCTCTCCGACTCTTCCGTCTCTTCTCGTCGTCCTCATGCTTGCCAGCATCCACGGACCCGGAATCAACAGGCCGCAGTAATATGCGCTCCTTACCTGCATCCAGCTTCAGGAGACTTGCTCCCCCTGCATCCCCTTCTGCAAGCTCGAGGCCCTCTTCTTCCTCGGCCCTGTTCCCCTCTATTCCCCCTCCTCCTATCCCCACTCCAGCAACCTCCGCCTCTCCTTCTCCTCCAAAAGCACCCTCGACCTCAGAAGGTCCTCTCGGAGACGCGCTTTCCTCACGCCCACGCCCTCCCTCCACGGCACTGCCACCTGCTGCGGCGCCTGTCTCTTTGTCACTATTAGCTGCTCGCCCTCTCTTTAACGACGTCACCATGGTCCTCAGGTCTGCCCTCCTGAGCATGACCTCTGCCTCCATTTGATCGTCCTCATCCTCATTCTCATCTTCACGCCCTCCCCCTCCTCCTCCCCCCGCCCCACTCCCTGCTCCTCTCGCTTTCTGTCTTCTCTCTCTGTGCCCATCTCCTCCGCTTCTTCCTCCACCTCCTCTCCTCCTCAGGCCTCCCTCCCCCTGCCCGCTATCTCCTCCTGCCCCGACTCCTCCTCCCGACCCTCCTGCTCCCCTTCTCCCGCTCAATGCCCCCTCTCCTTCAGGCCCACCCAAGCCTCCCCTCCCTCCTCCGCCACCGGCATCACGAGCTCCCGGCTCCTCCTCCTCCTCCTCCTCCTGCTGCCGCTGCTGCTGCTGCTCCTCCGCGGAGAGCATGCGTCGGCGCACCCTGTGGCCCTCGCTGTCCTCCTGGAAGCTCGAAATCACGTGTGCAGCCGCCAGCTGTCCCCACGTGCGGTGGCGCTCGTAGTTGAGCCGCCTGCAGAGCCCCGCGGAGGGAAAGCGCGTCAGATACCTGGCCGCCTGCGCGTGCCACCACCGCATCCCCCTCTCGTCCGCTTGCGCAGAGCCTGGGCCCCAGCCCGCCCCGCGAGCGCCTCCACTGGAAGCTTCCGAGTGCGAGCGCTTTCTTGAGGTCGTTTGGGTCTCCGTCGCATCATTGTCTGACGAAGCCGCAGCCGTTGCAGCTGCTGTCGACCACGACAGCGAGCGCGTTCCGTTTGCAGTCCTGTCGGCCGCCGCCGCCGCCACCGCTGCTGCTGCTGCTGCCGGCGGCGCGTCCTCGCTCAAGCTCTCCCAGGGCTTGCCCCACAGCCTGGCCAAAGCATGCCGGTTCACGAGCAAACTTCAGGGGCTGCAGCAATCATCACTCACATTTGTATCTTATTCTGTACAACAGTTTGAGGGAGCCCCCGGGCCTTGCCTTTCATCATGCCATCGCAGGAATGACCAAGACTGAGGTTCTTCTCTCATGCTATTGGCACAAGGGTGCAGGGCCTAGGCATTTGGTTTCTTTGGGCTTTGGGCTTCGGCCTTTGGGCCTGAAGTTCAACGGTCAAGGGTGGGGTCTTCAGCAGCACTCCATGTCCCCTTTGACCTAATCTTACAAGGCCTGATCCCAATACGGGCGTCACAAAGCACTCCTTTTCTTCCGTCCCGTTTCCACTCAACAGGGGGTCCCAGTGAGTGGATGCGTATTGCATAAGCCCTGCCGCAAGCAGGTAGGCAGTGCCGAGGAGCCTTGCCCCAGCCAGGCCCCCTCAGAGCCCACCCCACGCATGGTCTCGGGCCCACAGATGTCACCGCCACGAATAGCGCACATACCTCCACGAAAACAGATACAGGCCCGCTTTGTTCCAACCGAATGTACAATCGGGTCTCTCTCCTCCCCTCCCCTGCGGCCACAGGCACGTGAGCGTATCATAGCGCTCGATGCTGGGCTCGGCGCTCCTGCAGGTGTCTGCACCCTCACCCTTGCATGCCTTCAGACCCCAAGGGGCCCGCTGGCGTGTAACATCAATCCCCGTCCTTGAAAGTTGACTATACACGCACACATGCAAGCGTCACACCCAGCGCCCGCACACGTACACCCCACGCACCAAAGCACACACGCATGCGTGTGCGTCTATGCTTACACACACACGCTCACACTTACACACGCACACACGCACACTCTCTTTCACACACACACACACACACCTGCACAGATGAGGGGGACGAAGAGACCTCAACCAGGCACACCCGTGCAAGCAGCAGATGCAAGAAAACAATCTCCCAAACAACGAGCGAGTGAGCTGACTCTCACTGGCGGGGGAGCGGGGAGGGGGGA
>WELA01003775.1:444804-462263 GCA_009602735.1 Mesotaenium endlicherianum
GGGGGGAGGAGGAGGGGTCCTCATATTTTCTCCTCATAGTTCCCTCATGGGTGCCAACAAAACACAAGGGCTGGGATTCTGGAGCCCACTCAAGCCTATGCATGTAGGTGACACTGACAGCACATATGGGGAACGGCACATAAGCATATGCAGCGCAGGCATGTCTACTTTTAGGGGGTATGGGTGTTGAAACATGCACATTGCTGACAAGCAAAGCAAGCGTGCGTGGATTGGCCAACAGGTGGCAAACATCCAGAGCGCAGAGCGAGGCCGCAGATGGCAGTCGCATCGAAAGCGTGGTGCCGCTTCGCAACTGGCAGCAACTACTTTCCACACATCTTCTGCTTGCTGGCTGGCTTGGCACCCTCGTCGTCAAAGTGGGCCCCTCTCAGACGTGACACCTGGCAAGTGGAGAAAGAGAGGGAGAAAACACGTCACAATCGCCGGCGGAAAAGCAGATACATGCGGTGCTGATGGCCCATTTCATGTGTTAGGTGGTTCTTGTCCTTGCTTTTAAATTCTCTCCTTTTGCCCCCCAGTTGTTTCCTTCGCTGAAGTGGGGTCCAACAAGGAAGATAGGTGAAAGCTGCTCCCCATAAGGTACTCGTATCGGCAAAAATCATATTGGTGCAGAAAGACACTCCCTAAGTCTGGGCCGTCACGCCTCCACGAGTGCACGGCCGACCCTGGGTCCTAGTTCAGGGTTTTAAGTATAATCAGGGCTTAATATGAAGGGCTTCTGAGAGTCAGCAGTGGCAGCCTGAATGCTAGAACGTCGTTGACAGGTGGCCAGAGCTCACCCAGGGGGGATGGGGTCCCGGGAGGGCTGCATCCCTTGGCATATTCTCCCGCGCCCTCTGCCACGCCTGGCGGACGACGGCGCCGCCCGCAGCCCAGGAGGGAACGCTCGCGTCGCCGGCGTTCCTGGTGTCGCTGGCTGCATTGATTGCCGCCGCCGCGTCGCAATCCTGCAGCAAACGAGCGAGTGACAGATGGGGCGCTGGGTACACCCTTGGTTTGATTGGACGCGCACGCACGTGATATGGCAATTGTCGCACAGATGCGCAGACCAGTTTAAAACAACAGAAGGATCGTCGTGGCTGATCCAAGGTACAAGCGATGGTGTACACACACACGCTCCATGATCACTCCTCAGCGCTGTCGACGTGTGCGCGAGCGCGTGCATGCAATGATGCGGGAGTGTTCGCCTATGTGTCAGCCACTGTATGCCAGGACGGGAGCAGGAGGCAGGAGGCCGTAGGACAGAAGGGAAAAGGGGGGGAGGGGGAGACGAGAGAGGGGAGAGGAGGAAAAGCGTGCACGGGACACACAGGCCCAGCTCTACTGTAGCTGCAGCTCCAAGGTTCCAGCGTTTGGGGCTTGAAGCCTGGACAACTTTAGGGTTAGGGTTTGGGGTCGGGATTTGGTTCTGCTGTTGAGGGTTTGGGCATGGAATTAGGGTTGAGGGGTGGTGGTTTAGGGCTAGTAGCTAGAGGAGGAGGAGGAGGCACCTCGAGGTGGGGGGCGCGGACAGCCAGCCACTTGTCCAGCCTCTGCCCCCCGCAGCTCCTCGACAGGGCTGCCTCCACGTCATCCTCCTCCTCCTGCTCCTCCTCTTCTCTCGCCCCGCCCGTTGCACGCCCTCCCTCCCGCACCACCCTCCCTCGCCGCCTCTCTCCCTCTCTTTGCTCCTCCTCTCCACCCCCCGCTGCCTCCTCCTTCTCTGCCACTTTCACGCCTCCATCCTCCCTCTCGTCCTCCTGCCCCTCCTCCCCTTTAATTCCCTCATGTTTCTCCTGCTTCTTCACTCCCACTTCTTCCTCCTGGCTATCAACGTTGCCTTTCACTAGAAGCTTCCTCCTCTGGAACCTTCTCCGCAGTTTCCTCTGCCTCCTTCGCCTGAAGGGGTCGAAGGGATCGGGCTCCCTGGTCTTAGCATAGGGGTGCTTAGGTGTCGCGATCAGAGCGGAGTAGGACCACGCTTCCGCAAGGCACTGGACTTCCTGCCACATGTCGCGCAACCGTGCGGGCCTCCTGCTGCTGCCAGCCAGCAGAATCGCCGCCACTTGTAAGGCGTCGGGGTCCTGAGCCGGGAGAGAGAAGGAGACGTTTCCTTTTGCAACAGAACCGGTTTCTTCCAGCTCAATCACAAAAGGAGTGGAAAACTTAATTTCCCCACCGTCCAGTACTCCCACTTGTTGTGCGACAGTCCCTTGGTTGCCCTCCTTCTTATCCCCTGTTGACTCCAGCTCCCCCTCATTCTTTCCTGTTGACTCCAGCTTTACCTCACTCTTCTCCCCTGTTGACTTCAGCGCTCCCTCATTCTTATCCCCCGTTGATGCTAGGTCTCCCTCTTTCTTCTCCCCCGTTGACTCCAGCTCTCCTTCCCGGACCGAGCCTTTTACAGGGTCGTCTGCAGCTTCGCTTCCGAAGGACATGCGATCTTTCCTTTCCCCTTCCTTTCGTCTGTGTCCTAGAGCTGACGCTTCCCCTCCTCCATCAGAAAGGCCTCTTTTTACGCCTTCAAGAACTTCCTGCTCAGCAATGAGATTACCCTTCTCCCCTCTCATGCTGCTGATTGCATCTCGGCCTTCTCCACCCCCTTCTCCACCCCCTTCTCCCTTCCCCGCCTCCTTCTCATCGTCCGCCACCCCCCTTGTCGCATCCTGCAGCGCTCCTGCATTCTGCTGCAGATTTTTTCTCACACTCGATCTCAGCCTCAGGGCGTCCCCGGGCTGCCCCTCAGCAGTATGGAGGTCGGTGTCAGGCTCGTACGACCTGCCAGGTGTCCCTACCGCAGACGCCATGCTCATTGCCACAGCTGGCACATTGGCCTTCACTCTACTGGCGACCTTGACTGCGGCTTGGTGGCTGCTACCATTCAGAAAGTAAGACAACGGAAGAGTCTCAGTCTCCCGAGCTGACTGTGTCAACCATGGCCTTTGCCTGGTTTGCCTCAGGTCCTCGTCAAAGCTTGTGTAGCTTGGAGACTGTCCAAGATGTAAAATGGCAAAAATGGCTAGAAATGCGAGAGCTGTCCACAACGTCAGTCGCTTGACTCTCCGCGCCATATTGCGTCTCAGGTGAAGAAAGATATCAGACTGGCGAGGACGCTACCCTCCTTCGATGAGCATATCTCACAGAGCCAACGGTCCAAGACCGCATGCCAGCTCTGTTGACACTGGTTCACGATCACAGCCGATATGCAGCATATTCCCTCAGCTGCACGAGGGACGCGGTACACATTGCCGGAATGTGGCTATGTCCTGTAATGTAAATTCAGTTAATAGTGCTGTTTTGTCTCCATCATGTCACCCAGCTCCACCACTGTTCCACTTCATTCAACACCTTCTTCCGTTACGGCATCAGTAACGTGCTTTTAAAAATGCTCTAGCTTATCTCTCACTAAATCACAAAAGGTTTTACGGCCACCAACAATGTCTCCGTATCACATAATATATGGATCGGGTAATCGCCAATCACTGTCCATCATGGAATACGCTGGTGAAAGAAAGAACAGAATGAGATTGCTCTTCGTATACTGGTGCCTGCATGCATGCCTCATACACTAGCAAATTTGAATCCGGTACTCACTGGCAAATTTGAATCCTAGAGCAGCTTTTGATATTGGACTTGCTCCAAACTCGCTACGCTCTTGCTCCCTAACAAAGGAGCTGTAAGGACCCAAAAAGGCCTGAAGCGAGAGTCTCTTCCCATTTCTGGTCTTTTTCGTACGGCGACAGTAGTCAAGGACCGCTGACTAGTATTGGACCAAGACGGTCGTTGACGAGGAAGCCGGAAGGATAACACCTGGGTCAGCCCATGGGTCAGTAAACTGCGACGAGCTCTGAGCATCAGTGACAATCAGTGAGCACTGGTGAGCCCAAATGCGGGGAAGACCGTGACCCACCATGACCACCTATTTCGCATAGTGCAAGTGAACTTCGTAATTCTGCAACATACATGCCAGATCATAAGTTCGGGCTGTGTATGTGCAATCTTTTTGCGCACGTTACTAGTGGATAACATCGGGTGAACGGCGAGGCAGGGTGGTCAGACATGCATGTTAAAGGAGCTACTTCTTGTGCTTGTTCCTGCAGTAACTGCTGGTAAGTTTGCATGTCTGATAATGCAACGTGGGTGTTGTGTTCAAGTTTGTGTTGAGCCTACCCATGTAACTTGCTTCCCGTCATAGTTGTTACAAATGCTTCTTGTACCTATGCGGTGCCCTTTTTGAGTTTGTCAAAGCGGGTGTGCCCTACTTAAATTGTCGTCTTCTGTGGTTGATGGCGTGATGTTGGGGTGTCAGGGAACACCTTTGTAAGTGAAACTGAATTTCATGGCATCTTGTGATCTAGGGGTGCATGCTCCTGGATATTTTTTATCCCATATCTTCTGTGCTCTGTGCTATCTTTTCTGCGCCAGTGGGCAACCTTGGACCCTTTGCTAAGCACTCCTAAAGCGTCCCCACAGTCTGCAACCATATTGGTTTTCGCCAGCACTATGGGTAATCGCTTGTACTGTAGAGGCTGTGGCACATCCCTTATCTGCCAGGAAAGTGCATGCATACTTCAACATAAGGTTGCATCATTTTGTGGGGAGGATTTCAGAAACACGTGCATGGTGTTACTGCCAGGACAATAGCGCCTGCTCCATCTTAAACAAATTGGACCTGCTTGATTGCTTCGAACACTCCTTTCCCCACGCACGCATATTGTATGAAAACATGACAGAGAAGCTCTTGCCACCATGCCATGTGTCACCTGCAGGGCGGCTCTCAGAGCAGAATGAGCAGTGGCCAAGAGGGAGAGGGGTCTTTTGAACATTGGCCGTGGCCGTCGTCCTCGTCAGAAGCAGCAGCAGCAGCAGCAGCAGCCGCCTGTCAGTTTGGATGTGCCGTCTGCAGCGAAGCTTTAGGGTTTCATGACGGCCCTGCCTCCCTCCCCTGTGGACACAATTTCTGCCTCGAATGCCTGCACAAGGTCAGTGGCGCTGCCTCCATCCCCTCGAGGCTTGAGTGTGCTTCTCCACCTTCTCTTGCTACTGCTATGGCACGTGTGCAAAGCACTAGCATGCGCTCGAGTCGTCCTTCATGGCGGCGCTAAAGAAAGAGCCCTTGCTTATGCGGCTTACTGCGTATTCTTGACCCACCAAGATTGCACGGTCCAGATATTCTCCAACTATGTACGCACACTCTCGCCAGAGCTCACACGACGGACGAGGTCAGAGACATGGCAATTGAAACTCTCTCACGTTTTCTTCTCCCACTGCTTGTCCAAGTGTTGTGTCCTGGCTCTCCATGCAAGCTTGGCCTTCGCTCTACTCTGCCGGTCTTATAGGAACCCATCAAGCTTCAGCATCTGTCAACACTGAGAGCACAGGGCCTTCCAGGTGTCGCCCTCTCCGTGGTGTTACTTTTTCTACAGCAAGCTACTCCTTTAGCGGAGAGATCTTGTGCGTCGCCTGTCAGCCCGTGTGGGCAAGCCCCGAGTCCCCCAAGAGTCAGGTCATGGGGAGGACTAGCACGAGGAGCTTTGTGTAACAGTGCAGCTGACAGAAGCCATCTGGGGTCAGGCTAAAGTCAGAATTCTGACAGCTGTAAAGCGTTCACTGCATATGGCCGCCTTTTGGGCTGGTTCTGTCTTGTGGGGTGAATTCGAGCTTGAAGAGTGTGGCCTTGTCAGCACGTTGCGGAGTCCATCGGGCATGTAGTGGCCAGGCGAGGGTGCACAGTCCAACAATTGCATGCCGTGCCATGTCCTGTCACGTCACGTCACGCCACGCCACGCCATGTCATGTCACACATCATGTCATGCCATGTCACCCGTCATGTTATGCCATTTCACACATCATGTCATGCCATGCCACACGTGGTGTGGGTGCAGGTGAAGGAGAGCCAGAACCTGCCGGCCTGCCCGCTGTGCCGCGAGCCCTTCAGCAAGGGCCTGAAGCTGAGTGTGAACAGGGACCTGCAGGAGGTGCTCCGCAAGGCCTCGCTGGCGGAGCAGGAGGTGCGCGTGCAGTCGGAGCGCATGGTGCGCGCCGAGGCTGAGATCGACAGCTTGCTCAAGAGCCGAGTGGCCGCCTTCGAGCGAAGGGGGGGGGCGGGCATCGGCAGCGACCGGCAACAGCAGCAGGGGGGGGAAGACGCCAGCATGGGCCCCTGGGTGGCTGTGGCCAGGCCCAGAAACTCCGGGTGCGAACAGGGGGCTGCGGATAGGGACAGGGGCGGGGGGGGNGGGGGGGGGGGGGGGGGGGGGGGGGGGGGGGGGGGGGGGGGGGGGGGGGGGGGGGGGGGGGGGGGGGGGGGGGGGGGGGGGGGGGGGGGGGGGGGGGGGGGGGGGGGGGGGGGGGGGGGGGGGGGGGGGGGGGGGGGGGGGGGGGGGGGGGGGGGGGGGGGGGGGGGGGGGGGGGGGGGGGGGGGGGGGGGGGGGGGGGGGGGGGGGGGGGGGGGGGGGGGGGGGGGGGGGGGGGGGGGGGGGGGGGGGGGGGGGGGGGGGGGGGGGGGGGGGGGGGGGGGGGGGGGGGGGGGGGGGGGGGGGGGGGGGGGGGGGGGGGGGGGGGGGGGGGGGGGGGGGGGGGGGGGGGGGGGGGGGGGGGGGGGGGGGGGGGGGGGGGGGGGGGGGGGGGGGGGGGGGGGGGGGGGGGGGGGGGGGGGGGGGGGGGGGGGGGGGGGGGGGGGGGGGGGGGGGGGGGGGGGGGGGGGGGGGGGGGGGGGGGGGGGGGGGGGGGGGGGGGGGGGGGGGGGGGGGGGGGGGGGGGGGGGGGGGGGGGGGGGGGGGGGGGGGGGGGGGGGGGGGGGGGGGGGGGGGGGGGGGGGGGGGGGGGGGGGGGGGGGGGGGGGGGGGGGGGGGGGGGGGGGGGGGGGGGGGGGGGGGGGGGGGGGGGGGGGGGGGGGGGGGGGGGGGGGGGGGGGGGGGGGGGGGGGGGGGGGGGGGGGGGGGGGGGGGGGGGGGGGGGGGGGGGGGGGGGGGGGGGGGGGGGGGGGGGGGGGGGGGGGGGGGGGGGGGGGGGGGGGGGGGGGGGGGGGGGGGGGGGGGGGGGGGGGGGGCGCGTCGAGAGCGCCGTGAGGCGCTATGACGCGTCCAGCGGAAGCGTCTCGGAAGCTTCCGGAAGGCGCGCTGAGAGAGGGGGGGCGGCTGGCAGGGAGAAGGGGGAGAGGGCTGCAGCTGGGGACACCCAAAAGGGGGGTGGTGGGAGTCATGGTGGGAACGGGGGCCAGGAAGGGCCGGGCTCGTTGGTGCCCTACTCTGACCACCTGGGGGGATTTGCGGGGGGGGAAGGGGAAGGAGTCAGCAGCAGGCCTTATTACTCTGCCAGGCCCGGCGCTGCAGGTGGAAGAGCAGGAGGAGCTGGGTGGTGCGGCACGGACCATGCAGACGAGGAGATTGACGGCTTCAACCAGGTGCACGGGGGGGACCAGTACCCCGTCGCGTACAACGGCCAGCCGGAAGTCAACTTGTGGAGCGTGGTGATGGGAACGCTCGCTCTGCTGACGGGCCAGGCCGTGCCCCGAAGGTGGTCAACAGCGGCTGCTGCTGGTGGTGCTGGCGGTGTTGGTGTAAACGGAGCGTGGGGTCAGGGCCGGTTCCAGGATCAGGCCCACAGCCTGCCAGGCGCGCTCCTGCCCTACGGCGGCCAGGTGGCGGCATTCTGGCGTGAGGTGACTGGTGGCGGCGGCGGCGACGACGACGGCGGGGGTGCAGGCAGCAGCAGGGCGCGCCAGCAGCAGAGGGTGACGAGGGAGGGCGTGACTGTTTACACGCGGCCCGGCCAGGGGGGGGGCGGCCCCGGCGGCCCGGGCTCTTGGCTGGACCAGCAGCAGCAGCAGTACCAGCAGCAGAAGCTGCCGAGTGCGCCCCCGCTGCCGTCGGTGGCGGGCAGCCGCGAGGTGCTGGGGTGCGAGCGGCCCGTGTGGGTGCCTGACAGCTTCTCCTCGCACTGCATGCAGTGTAGCGCACCCTTCTGGGTGCTGTGCCCGCGCCACCACTGCAGGTAGCAGCCCCGCGCGCGTGCGCGCGCGCCTGTCGCCACCCGCTCCCCCTGCCCCCCTTGCTCGCTGGCTTGACGTTGCCTCGCGCTTGAGGCCGAGCATCGACCAGCCAGCAGGGGTGGATTTGGCTCTGGGGTCAAGGATCAGCATGGGCAAGACAACACGATGTCGCTTGTCTTCTTCAGCCGGTTGAGTGGTGACCACTTTGAGCTTGGACAAGTGGCACATTGAGGGCGGGAATGGAAGCGAAGGTGCTGATAGCTGATGCCTGAGGAACAGTAGCAGTGGCGGTGGTGGCAATGCTGGTCATGCTGCGGCTGCTGTGCCTCTGAGTGTGCCGTGCTGACCTTGTTCTGACCCCTCGACTGGCCGATGAGATCAGCGAAGGCGAGGGGATTCCTTGTAAAGGAGAATAGGAGGGGCACTATGCCGGCCCTGATGAGGAGGAGCAGTGATGCTGCTCTTCCTGGAGTGGAGTGCCCGTGGCAGCAGCAGCAGCAGCAGCAGCAGCAATAGCAGTGAGCAGAGGCAGGAGTGCACGGGTGCGCTGGTTGCAGGAGTAATACGGCTGACTGTTCGCTTGCTCCCTGTGTATGTGTGTGTGTGCGCCTTGCTGGCAGGCTGTGCGGCCTCCTGTTCTGCCACGCGTGCAGCGCCCACGTGGCGCTCCTCCCCTACAAGTTTTGCCAGTCAGACCCGCACCGCGTGTGCGACACCTGTCACGACAAGCTGCTGCCCGTGCAGGGCCTGCTGGCAAACACTGTCAGCAACGCCGCCCAGGAGGCCCTCCACGACGTGACAGATGGCAGCAGCAGGCGGGGCTGGCTCAATAACCCCCTGGGGATGACGCTGGAGGACGAAATTTTCAAGGCCACCAACACCCTGCGGAAGTATGGCCAGGTGCGTTCTCCCTGTCCTCACGGGCAAAAACGTGGCCAGGTGCATCCCTCCGGTTCCTATGGGACTGGATGTGGCCAGGTGCATCCGTCTGTCCTCGCGTCAGGGGGGGTGCTTTGCTTTGCACCTCCTCGCCTGCGCCACCTGGCTGTCCTTAGTGGCCCAGAGCTTCAGTTGATCAGACAGTGAATGTGCATGCGTGATGAGCGAGGGATCTCTTGCACTTTTGTGTGCACACGTGCATGCAATCTGTCTCTTCCTCCACTGCGCGAGGAGAGGAGAAGGGTTGGGCAGGGGTGCGGGCGGGAAAGGAAGAGGAGGAAGGGCGCAGGCATTCAGGCATCGACCGACCTTTGAACGCTGCATGTGAGCTTGTGCGCTCCCATCGTGGGAAGGCTCGCCTATCCTAGGCACGCGTGGTGATGGCTTTGCCGAGGATGCCCCTCCGCTCTGCGCGTCGTGTCTTCCCCCTCTCCATATGCATGCGTTCGTGTGCTCCGCGTGCGTACTCACGTTCGTGCGTGTGTACATGCGTGCGTGCGTGCTGGCAGCAGGTGGGCCGCAAGGGCTCCGACGGCGCCATCCCGGACGCGGTGCTGCGCGGCGCCGTGGGCGTGGCCGTGGTGACGGTGCTCAAGGCGGGCGCGGGCGTCACCTACAAGCTGGGCACGGGCCTGGTGGTGGCGCGCCGTCCCGACGGCGTGTGGTCCGCGCCCTCTGCGCTCTTCACCGCCGGCTTCGGCTGGGGCCTGCAGGTGCGTGGGGGGGTGGGGATGGGGTGGGTGACATGCGGTGGCGCCGGCTGTTTGCGACTTGCCCTTGCCCTTGGGCTCGTTCTCGCTCTTGATGTTGGGCGCAGTGTGCCTCTCTTGGTTCACCCTGCCTATGAGGCTGCCGGCCGGGCCGCCTGCCTGGGATCTGGTGCCGATGGACTGTATAGTCGCCCTCTCCCTCTCCCTCTCCCTCTCCACCTCCATCTCCATCTCCCTCCCCATCTCCCTCCCTCCCTCACCCTCCCCCTCTTTTGCGCGTGCGAGTAAATCCTTACGCACTCATCTCCGCTGTTGGCATTCCTTGGCAGGTTGGGGGCGAGCTGAGCGACTTTGTGATCGTGCTGCGAACGCTGGAGGCCGTGAAGCTGTTCTGCGGGCGCGGCCAGATGTCGTTTGGTGCGGGCCTCTCCGCGGCCATCGGCCCCGTGGGGCGCATAGCGGAGGCGGACGTGCGGCTGGGGGATGGTGGCGCGGCTGCTTGCTTCACTTACAGCCTCAGCAAAGGTGAGCCGCTCCCCCCGTCACGTATTTACATTTCCTGTGTGCTGTATGCTTTGATTCGAGAAGGTGAATTCCCGGTGGTTTTGCTAAACTTGCCTCAAATCCGGTAGTCTTGAGACTTTACGCATCTCTCTGTGTGTCTGTTTGTGTGCATGCGCACGTATGTCCGCAAGTCAGGGGGCTCCATGTGCGCAACCTGTGCACCCGATGGTGCCTGTTTACCTCAATATTTGCACTCGCTGGCGCCGATCACGCGCAAACTCCCTGTTGTGCATGGGGTTTCCAGTGGCTATGTTTGCGCCTCAGTCTAGGTTAGCAGCTCAACGTGACTCTGCGCTCTTCTGTTCGTTCTAAGAACACATCGGGTGTAAGGTTTGAACTCTTGCGCTGCATTTGAGACCATAGATAGCATGAGCCGTGCGGCTCCATGTGGGGCCCGTGCGGCGTGAACGGGTTGCTCCCTTCAGGGGTGCCCAGGGGGCCTGAGGACTCCTTATGGATTTCACGAAGGGTTGATGACTCCTCCTCTGGGGCCCATGGCTTCTCCCTTGAGGGTGGGGTGGGTTGGGGTGGGGCGGGGGGAGTGCAGGCGCATTTGTGGGCGTGTCGCTGGAGTCCAATGTGGTGATGACGCGCGCGTGGACCAACACCCGCTTCTACGGCGACGCGGCGCTCGCGCCGGCCGACATTCTGCTGGGCTCCACGCCACGCCCCAAGGCGGCCGGGCCCCTGTACAAAGTCTTGGAGGAGCTCTTCTCGGCCGTAGAGGAGGAGGGAGGGGGCGATGGAGAGAGCGAGGGGGAGGCCATTTTCTCCGAGGACGATTAGGCGGCGCAAGAGGACGGTGGTGCGTGCGATTGGAATCGGGGGGAGTGCTTCATCGTGTGTTGGAGCTGGGGACCCGTGGATTTGGAGCAGACTGCGCCGAAGAATCGATTTGGAGCATTGGTGTGCGGAGAGTCGTGGTTTTGCAGCATCTTGTTGGAGCGGTCAAGCCTTTTCAGGGGCGTGCTAGGGTCTCGCAGGGTTGGGGGAGGCACCGTGGCTACTTGGAAGACGTGTGGCAGAGTGTGGTACGTGAGAGAAGGATGTCTGGCGGGTAGGGGGAGGTAGTGTTGCGGTTCAGCTGGCTTGGATGTGTGGGACTGCTGGAAACTGCTCGCAGGGTGGAAGTGGGCGTGTAAATAACTAGGTGAACATCGTAGTTGCAGGGTGCTTGCAGTTAGAGGTACATTTGCCTGCTAACTAAGCATCAGAGGATTCTTTTTGCTGACATTTGTACATATAGAGGACAGAATAGCAGGCTGCAGACATCAGTGTGAGGTTCTATGCGTCGAGTGCCTGATGGTATGTCAGCTTACCCGTCGAGACCGGCCCAAGACAGTATATTTTCGTACATAAGATAACGTGAATCCTTTCCATCATGGGTGGTCAACCCTAAATTTTGCGGTCTGTGCGCCCATTGCTTTAATATTTTGTTGTCTATACTTTCAGTTAGAGCTGTATGTCTGAATATAGTGGAGTGTGCATGTGTTGTTTTAACTGATCGAAGCGAAACCTGACCCTCATTGTACTCCTTTTTGTGTCAAGATTAGCAGGCGCTCTCGTATATTAGGACTATTGCTTAATGTGTAGAAGGTCGTATTTCAAGTTCAAATGTGCTAGGTAGGCACCCTCCTGGATCACAATCGACGCAAAGAAAGACTAGTGAATCTTCTTTTGTTTTGGAGCAAAAAATGCAGACTACTGAAATTCGCAACTGAATGACTCTACCAATGAGTTCAATCTTTGTGTCCCTGCACTACAAATGCCACATACTTAATAAGAGCAGAGCATTTCGATTGGCACCGATGACATATGTGCCGTAGCCTGAAATGTCCAGGAGAACTTTCTCCACGGTACAAATTGAATGAGCTCTGAGTAAATTGACCATGATATTTCAGCATCTCATAAGCTCCACTGATAGGAGATAAGGTGGGCAAGGGTCCAACCAAATGCCTTGAGAAGATCAACTACTAACGACTATACTAATGAAGCAGCTCCAGCAGAGGCTGCTTTAATTGGACTACCTACAGCTACAGGCATATAAACACTACCGATTGTGACTACCTCCAAGTCGCTTCCTACCACACATTCAGGAAGAGCCCTTCAGTCTTCAGTCTTTTGACGAGCTGGCCTTGTCACTCCCAGGACCGGCTGGCTTCTTCCCAGAATACTTCTGAAATTGGCAAAACAGCCCACAAATCAGGATAATTCACAGTGGATCATCTTCAGGCTTGTCTGGAAAACAAGCGGTGCAGGCAGAACATGCTCGAGGCTGACGCTTACAAGCAGCAGAATATGCCAGCACAGTCCAACACATGCCAGCACATTCCAGCACATGCCAGCACATGCCAGCACAAGCCGGCACATACTAACTAGCACATGCCAGCACATGCCAAGGGGCACCAGGATTACATTTCAACAGATGCAGCGTACCACAATGCATGGACACGACAGAAGAAAGTAAGAAAATCATGTCCACTGCAGTCTTCCAGAGTGACCAGTACCGCATCAGGCTGTGGTCTATCAGACAGCAAGAGATACTGAGCTACTGAAGGGTAGCTTTGAGCTGGACCTAATAACTTGCTTTGGACCCGTGCTCACATATCCCAGAGTGATGATTAAGAATATGCACATACGATGCTATGGCATGTAGATGTACATGGACAGGTCAACTGACACGGACCAAGAGTGGCAAGTTGGGAGAATAGAGGAATGCGCAAATGCACCTGCTTCCCAAAGGAGAACGGGATGTATCGGTACTTAATCATGTGCTTAATCTGACGCTTCATGGTGAGCACAAACAGCGTGACCCAGTAGACGAGCAGAATGGGCCAGAAGACCGGCACATCAAAGATGGGAAAGAAGGTCATGAAAAACGCGATGACGATTGCCTTTGTGAGCGCATACCTGCACAGTACACATAGCAGCATGATTAGGCATTGTCAAATTATTAGAATGAGAGAAGAACAAATGCCAGCTCCAGCTACTGAGAAGACAGGAAACATCTCCTGCTGACTCTGAGATGCTTGCAGCTGTAGTGCAGATGGCAGGATTGCTCTGGACTCCGAAAAATAAAGTAGCTAGTGACGAGCTGAAACATGCATTCTATGTGAAATGCTAGGACATTGTTCCAACACGCATGCACACCCCAAATGGGCATTTTGACGCCCATAGCCCAAGCATAACTACCACTTGAAGCTAAATGTTGTCGATACAGCTAAGTCAACGCCAAGTCAATCTGGACAGACTTCATTCTGGACATGGAGCAACCCCGTCAAAGGCAGAGGCAGCTAAACCCCAAATCAATGACCAAGTAACACGAGCTGTCACAAACTGCCCTGTTTGAAGAGATTCAGGCTTTCATGAAACAAATGAGCTGACGTCCACTCCAGCCATGTGAAAATAAGTGGATTTACAGAGGCGAAGGCACAAGAAAGTCATAAGCTGCTCAGCACATACTATTTGTTCAGCTCAAAACTAGTCTCCTCCCAACCTCCTCCCAGAGAATATTAGCAGCTAGAGACTGCTTACCAGAACTTGAACTCTGGCAAGCGACGAATGAAGGGCTTAAACTCGTCGCTGTTCTTATCTGGAAGTGCTGGCCCCTCGCCCTCAGGGTCCACTTGTGGCGACAAGAATCCAATAAGGAGGTTGAGAAGGTAGATGCCCAGTCCATAGGTGACAATGTAGTAGCCCTTTATGTAGAAAACCCTAAGTAAATAGATCAGCACAGTAGCAGCTGTTCCTGCCCACCGGCCTTGCCAATGAGGAGTTGACTTGTCCAAATAGTACTGCAGAAAGCGTAGGGCAAGAGACATACGATTGAGAGGAGATCAAAGACGTTCCGCTTGGTGCTGCCACCTCTGACAACATCACTAGCAAGCTTAATAACTGCCCAGCAGTCGCTTATCAAAGCACGTGAATACGCAACCTAACACACCGTGCAAATGGCTGATGCGTGTTCCCTAATAGTAATAGAACAACGCTATGTCCGTTCGACTCTGGCACTTTGCATGTACAGTACGCAATGACCAGAAATCTCAGTCAAGCAGCTTCAGAATGTGGTAAGAATGATCAACCTGAAATTTCTTAGAAATATCGTTCTTAAACTGTTGAGCGGGGTTGGTGGGTCCACTTATCACATCCTGTTCATATGGGTACATGTTATTCATCATCTCAGTGCGACTTGTAAAGCCTAGTTATCAACTCGTTGAGAGAAGGCCATACAAAACTATTCACATACAGGCAGATCCTCGTATTTCCCACACTCAGGAAACAGATCAACGTCCAAATCCCGGTTGATCTTCAACAGCTGGACAGGAAATTAACGGGAGGACAAAGTTAACGGACCCAATTAATCAGGAACCCTGCTTTCTTTTCAGTGTTTGTATAAGGCATCTACAGACGTAGTATGAACAGAAGGCAATCCGTTTTTGTCAGCATCCATTGTCGTCCATTCCTCTATCAGAACCAGTCATAGACATTATACGCAAGAATGGCAATAATGAGATCGGCCGAACTGCTGAATATCCTGATGCGTGTGAGAAAGTTCCACCAGATCCAACTTTGAGAACAAAACGTCGTCGTTGGTTGAAGGTGTACAATCTTGACGGGCATGTTACATGGTTAGCTCCTAACATCTTGACGTTTCAACGACCACGTTCGGGACCCGGGTAGCCAAATTCTCCGACATTCTCTTTTCCTCAACCTTTCCCGCACTATCGCGCGCAAACATCGAATAGAGATGCGATTGACGACCGACATTAATGCGTGAGGTCAGCTAGGGTAGGCAACGTCAGGAGTAAAAAGGTCGTTTATCTTTCGCTTCTCGTCGCTGCTCGTCGCGCTACCCATCGCTACCAGTCGGCAATAGCTGCTCTACCAGCCATCGGAGCCAATCAGAAGCCGGTGCTGGCGTTGCATCCATGGATTGGTCGAAAGGCGCGTCAGGCACAACTTGGAACATGCAAATAGAAACCGTCTCTCGGAAGGAGTCAATATAAGAGCTAAAAAGTAGAGATCTAGCACCACGTATGCTACTTCTTTATTACAGCTACGAGGAATCGGGTTCACGAACGACGAACGAGCTATCACTGGGGCCCAGATATTATCTCCGTGTCTTTGGTCATCGACTTGCTTCCCTTTAGAAAGATTACAGTGCATATGCTTTGTGCCGTTAGCAGTACAAAAACTGTCGTTGCATATTCTCGCAGCAATTGTTGCGATAAATTGTTTTTTTCAGTGTAAAACCGGCGAAACATACAAATAAGTTGCAGTAGTCTGGCGGCCTGCCTGAGCACCACTAAAGCAAGTGCCTACTTCACGCCACAGGGCCCTGTATCTGGCGTGCCCAGTCAACATGGATCCGTCGTATCACAGTCAGAGTCACACGCAGAGCCAGAGCCAAGACCCGGGTCAAAAGCGTGCAGCCTCCCGTTCACACTGGAGCTCCCTTTTCACGTGTGACCATCTGCTGCTCCTGGCGGCTCTAGTCCTCCTGGGCTTGGCTCTTTCAGCAATTCCAGCAGTTTCAGCAGTTACTGCAGTTTCAGCAGGTCCAGAGCTAGCAAAGCAAGGTGACAAGGATCTGCGGAACAGGACTGAGGCTATGGTGATGGCCAGCAATGACGACGTCGTGGTGACAGGTGGCGTGATGGCAGATACGTCTGAGCCAGCAGAACCTGAGTTTGGCAGCATGGACAGCATGCTTCAATGGGCCATAGGTAGCTTTCATCTTGACGTGCATTGAGATGCGGACATGTGGCTTTCTTGTATTTGTTAATCACACTGTTTGCTTCTCCTCACTACTCTCGGTATGTGGCCCAGTGACCCCGTGAGGCGTGGCGCTCTGACAGTCTGCCAGCTGTCGCTGCGCGTGGCACGTACTCAGAGCATGCGGACCCCAAGGAGCTGAAGGACGGCGCAGAGGAGGCGCGCCAGCTGTCGCCAGAGGAGATCGCTCTCAAGCGCGCCCACCTCAAGGTGCGTGCATGCAGCTTGTCTGGCTTCTCCTTTTCTCTGGTTTGTCTCCATCCAGTGCATGCAATACATTGTGTAGACACGTGGATAGGACTTCAATATTTCTTATATGCATCACTGTATATATATGTCCTTTGTATGCGCATACACGCACGCGCACACGCGCGCATGCGGACACGCACACACACACAGAGAGAGAGAGAGAGAGAGAAATACACGCACACCATTCATTTGACCTTGCACGAGACGGCACCCGTGTGGCTGCTATGCTTCAGAGGCTCACGGGCTTGTTTCATACACAGGAGTAACCGTGTCAAGGTCGGTCGCCTGCAGTCACAGTCCTGAAGATCGTGCACTTCTTCCTTATCAGCAGAAGTTGATGCCATCTGCCAGCATTCTCCTCAACCCTGGTGTGGTCGCCTTGCTCCTCTCATCCTCCTCAGGCCCTTAAACCCTGCGAAAGAAACCTTCTGCCTGCGCCCGGCTCCCCCAGGAGCCCTCTACCCCTCAAACCCTGAACCCCCTCTAACTCCAAGCCCACTCCTGCTTTCCCCTTGCCTTCATCTCCCGCTGGCCGCCACACTCCTTTCTTGTTTCCCGAACTTTCTCTCTGCACTCAGGAGGGAAGCAGCGGTTTTCTCGCAGGAACCCCCCCCTCCTCTCACCTCCCCTCTCCTCCCCTCCCAGGAAATGCATCGGCTGATTCTCGGCCGCAGGGTGTGTTGGAAGCGATGCAAACCACGGGTGTCCCGGACCAGCACCCGAAGCTTCCGGCTAACAGGAGGCGCGGGATGCTTGCTGGCGGCAGGACGTGATGGAGGCGATGCGCATGCCGTCGGACGCGGAGATGATGGCGGTGGCCATTGCAGACGTGCGCAACTTCTCGCGCATCGCGGAGGAGGCGCTGCTGCACGCGCTGCAGGAGCTCTCCCTCCTTGTGGAGCCCATTGACAACGCCAACAGTGCGCCCCTCCCTCCATCCCTCTCTCTTCCTCCCTCTGCCTCTCTCCTCCCTCTCTCTTCCTCCCTCTCCCTCTTTCCTCCCTCTCACTCTCCCTCTCTCTCCCTCTCTCCCACTCTCTCCCCCGCTATCTCTCTCTTTCTCTCTCTCTTTCTCCCTCTCTCTTTCTTCCTTGCCCCCTCTTTCTCTCTTTTCCTCTCTCTCTTCCCTGCTATCGCTCTCTCTTTATTTTAGCCTTGCCCTCTCTCTCTCGCCCCTCCTCTTTCTCTCTTCCTCTCTGTTTGCCCTTTCCCTCTCTCTCTCTCCCCCC
>WELA01003775.1:463011-474672 GCA_009602735.1 Mesotaenium endlicherianum
CCCCCCCTTCCACCCACTCGCTCTCTCCCCCTCCCTTTCTCCCTCACTCGTGCACGCAACTGCGCCTGCACATGTGCACTCGCGTGTGCGTGTGCGTCTACGCGGCAGCTGGTGGCGCTTGCACCCTCGTGCGCTGGCAGTTGGGGGATGAACCACAAAGAGGCCATGTCATGGAGCCCTCCTCTTCTGCCACATTCATTCTCCGTGGATCAAATACCAGCAGCCCCCCCTTCTCGTCTTCACCAGCTGGCTACCGTACAAGCACGGAATGCAAGGTTTGCGAGAGTCTACCCCCCTGGCTGCTGCTCAACTGCCTGGCTGCTTGGCTCAACAGAGAGTCCTCTCTGGGATGGGGTCCCGTTCAGACCTGCACAAGCTGGGGGGCATCGAGGCGCTGGAGGGCGCGCTGGCGAGCGAGAGCGCGCGCGTGCGCACGGAGGTCGCCTGGGTGCTGGGCAAAGCGGCCCAGAATAACCCCACCGTGCAGAGCCAGGTGCGCGTTCCCACATGCGCCTTTGCTCTCCCCCCTCCTCCAGGCATTCTGTTCTCCTGCCCAGCCTCTCCTCTCCATTCCAGTCTCCTTCCCTTTCTTGCACTCTCTCCCTTCTCATCTTTCCTTCTCCATGATCTCCCTTGCACTGTGCGGTGCTTGCTTTCTTCAAGTCTTCTGTTTCCTGCTGTCCTTTTCCTTCTACTCGTGCGCCCCCCCCTCTCCTGCCTTTCTCTTCTCCAAATCAAGCCCCCTCCTTTCCTCCCCTCCTCCCCTCTTCCCCGCCTTCCCTCCACATGCGTTCCCTCTTTCCGCCCTCATCTGGAAGTGCTTTTTGAAAATTTAGGGCTTTAGGCTTAAACCTAGGATTAGACCTCAAAAGATTGGTTGGCTGTTAGTTTGCCAGTGCGCTCTCTGTGATAAAAGGTAGAGCCCCTTCTTCATGTAGGGTCCAATCGAGGCCTGATATCCAAACCCAAAACTTTAACTGCACCACATCACGAGCTCAGGCTCCTCCCGGCTCATTCAGGCGCATGTTTCTCTCGTTAAGGCGTCAGCCTTTGCTCATGTACACATTCATGCAAAGACGCGCAAGTGCGCACATCTCTTCTGTTTTCTTATGAACGCGATCATGCAATGGTGGTGTTTGGGTAGGAAGGGGGGATCATGAGTGTGAGTGCTTACGTATGAGAAAAAAAGAGCTCAGACAAATATGTACACCCACATTGTACACACGTAGGAATGCGCATACGTGTGCATGTACTTGGTAGCACTGCTCCGTTTCTTTGAGTACAGAAAAGTAGTATATACACAGAACATATGAAAATTCATGCACACATTTATCCGTTCCTTCTTCTTCGCATGCTCCGTGTCGTGTGGCAGTACGTTGAAGCCGGCCTGTTGCCCAAGCTTATGGCCATGGTCGCCAGCTCCTCCCTTGACGAGGCTGTGAAGGCGCTGTACGCCGTTTCCGGGACCACGCGAGGCCACGTGGCGGCGCAGGAGCTCTTTTTCAGGACAGGTGGCATCGCCATGTTGGCCCGTGTCATGAACGCGCCGCCGTCGACGTCAGACGACACCCGCCTGAAGAAGAAGGCTGTCTTTCTCCTGGGCGACCTGGCGGAGAGCCAGGTGGCAGCTCAGCGGTCGCCGCCGAGGTGGGACGTCGGTGGCGACGTGTCGGGGCCTGAGCCTGCCAGCTGGCAGGTCAAGGAGGAACTGGCGGACGAGAAGCTTCTGACGTCGGTGCTGGGGCTACTCACGGAGGGCAGCGATCTGGACTTGCAGGAGAAGGTGCCCGGCCTTTCACCTCCTCCGCAGTCAGCGTGCTGTGCTTAGCAGGCTTGCACTTGCACTCGCTCCCGCGCTTGGGCTGCAGCTTTGCTTGTGCTTGCGCTCGTGCTTGCATTTGCTCGCGCTTGCGGTTCCTGAGCTGATGGTGGCCTCTTCATGCACGTGCATGTGTGGTGTGGCCAAACGTTTGTGCATGTACTCCCCTTCTTTGGCTCTCCTCCTTTGATCTAAGTTCTTCATGTGTTTCTTTGATGTATTCTGACATATTGTTGCACGCCTGCAGGCCCTGGCGACTCTCAGGAGCCTCGTCGCGGTGGGGCCGTCTGTGCACCAATCCCTCGTCGACAGGTGCCACGTGCACAGAGTGCTCGAAGTCATGAGGATCCGCTTGGCGAAACTTGCAAAGGAGGAGGGCGGGGACCTGTCGGAGTTTGCCGAGGACATCGAGGTGTTGCGGCGGGGCATCGCCGAGAAGCTTCAGATGTCGAGCTGGAGCGGAGCGACTGATGATCACGCGAGTTAGTCCATATAGGACTTCTCGACTCATTGAACATGAATCTCGATAGGCCCCATAGTTCAATATCAATATGCTGCTGCAACTTGCAGCAAGTTACGCTGTTTAGTAACTCGTTGCAACGAGTAAGACAGCGTCAGGGAGCTAGCTACTCTTTGCGTGTCAAGCTCGAGCTGGAGGGGTCCAGGCTGACTTGATGAAGGGCAAGTATGGGGGGGGGAATTGTCGTGCTGTAAGAACCACGCAACGTCTTGCTCACGCACCTTCCAGAAGCTATATGCATGCAAAGGAGGGCAAGGCCTATACATATTGGCAGGGTATTCATACAAATGTATGGATGTCAGGCGCTCATGGAAAGCTGAGGTTAGGATCTGACACCGTGTGCAAGTATTTTCTGGACTCAAGTACGTGTGAGACCAACCTGTAGTCTTAAGATAAGTGTACAAAAGTGTTTCTTCTGTCATTTTGAGAGTATTTAGAAACTGGGTTCCGAAGTGAAGCTACCTGCAGAATTTGCAGACATCTATAAGTAAGAAAATGGAAGTGACAGCTGGTAAGCAGTCATGGCAGGGCATACTTGACAAGCCTCCAGCTTGGCACATGTATAAAGCTTTGTGAGCTACTGGCTTGGTGGGCCGGCGCTAGCTAGGCTTTGATGATGATCACAAATCTCTTGATACAGAGCAAACAACTGAAGGGTTCCTGGCTCTGTCGAGGCTCCTAGTGTTGACCTCCGCCATTGGAGCTGGTCAGGGGCGCTGCTACTTATTTGATCAGAAGTGCTTGATGTCTCTCGTGTTACCTTCTTGCATCCACAATATATAGCTAGACATAGCCAGCTGAGGTTTCTTCGAAATATATCTAGCTGACTCTTTGTGCGACTGAAGTTTGTCTCGCTTAGGAAATAGTTTGTCCCCAACCCATCTAAACCTCTCATGAAATGTTCACTTAATTGCCACCAGTTTTGATTTGCTTTTTGGCCCCCTCCAACTTCCTTGGGACTCCTAGCTTCGCTGATCACTCACTTGCATTTCTTTTTCGCTATAAACTTGCTGCATGCAGGCCCTGGCAACTCCCAGGAGACTTGTTGCGGTTGGGCCACCAGTGTGTCAACCTCTCGCCGACATTTGTCACGTGCACCAAACACTCGAGATCGTGAGGACCCACTTGACAAAACTTGCAGAGGGCGAAGGTGGGGATAGGTGGTCAAGATTTGCTGATGGCATCAAGCTATGGCAGAGCAATGGACTTGAGCTGCAGTGGAGCAATAGCTGATGACAATACGAGTTACTAGTTAGTAACTTTCACAATGCCTATGTGTTGTTGCAAGACACCGCATCCATAAGAGCCTTTAGATGCTGAGATTGAGCCAACAACTGGAGCTGTGTAGAGGTTTGACAGCATGCTATGATAAACTCCAAGTGTGTGACTCCGAAAAACGTTTTGCTCACTATGTAAGAAGATTAAACTCACTCGACATCCAATAGCTATATAAATGCTACAATTAAGGCATTACCAGGGTATCCATGCATGCAGATAATATCAGATATTGGCAAAGAGCCAGGCCGAGGCATTGCAAGCCCTTTTTGGATAAGTACTTGCAAGACCATGTGGGATAATGAAGTGCTCAAGTTTGTTACTATTCATAAGAGAGCCTAGAGATGATACTACTCAATGAAAACTACTTGCTTAGGTCTTCAACCAGAGATTGTGCACCAATCCACAGTGATTGGCTGCAACACTTCACGAATGATGAGGTTTTGCACCAGCACGTGGTTGACAGGCTCCTCACAAAAGGAGTATATTAAAATGATGACAGAAAGAATAGTGGCAGTAATGTGCTACGATGCGCGGACACTAATAGTTTGTATTACTTTCTATTTAAACTATTCTTTGCTAGCGTTTATATGTGTGAGTATGTTAACGACCCTACTCAATAATATAGAGCGCTTGGTTAACACTTGCACCAATAATTGTGCAAGTGTGCGAGGATATAATCTCCTGCAAGGCCATATGATGCTACTGCCTTGTCGGAGTTGTTATCCAGATAACCTTTGCATGTTGTTGCCAACAGACAATCAAGTACCACGAAACAACAGTATTGCACATGGCTGCCACTTGCATGATATAACGGACAGTGGTCATCCAACCAGCCAGAGCACCTTCAGGACGGGTAGCTTGCTGGTCAGGCCCAACTGTGCTTTCCTATCACCCTGTGTGACTCTTCTCAACTTGGTACAAACGGAGGCTTGCGCACAATGCCTTGCAGCTTCAAGTGTGCAGGGTTGTAGAAGTGGGTGGGCGGGTGGGTATGGATGGAAGCTTACTTCCTGCATCAATAAATGCCGCATTTCAGGAGGCAATTTAGGGAGGCTTAAGTGTGTCGAGCGAAGCGGCAAGGCGTGTAAATTGGCAATAATCACAACGGTCAAGCTTTTTTATTTGCGACATTCATGTCGCGATGTTACAGATGATGCTCACCCTCATGAAGGGCTGATATATGCATGGTTCATTTTGTGAACTGTCAGGAGTGACACATCAGCAGGAGAACTGAGAAAAATGACGAGACGGACTAGAGACCATCACATTCTTCTGATTTGCATGTATTCATATCGTATTTGAATCTGCGTGTCACATCGCTTTCCACTAAAGGAGGGACCTCTCGCGCTGTGTGCGTATGGAAAATGAGAAGGTTCTTGACATGCTCGTGAAATACCTTAAAAACAAAGACAAGGGAGCTGACGGAAAGAGAAGAATTTCCATAAAATCTTAAAACCCTCAGTCTCAAGCCCGGCAATGCTCCTTGAAGCTGTGCGCTTCTACTCGGCTTGACCCCTTCCCTGCACTCACAAAGCAGTCCTTGGCAAAATGGTTCTGCTCGAGTTTCACATGAGCTCGTTGATCTCTCAGACACATGATACATTCACAAGGGGTGAGGTTCCGCTGGAGCATTCAGAGTTGTTCAATAGGCACTGCACTGACTGCCCCGCTGTTGCTCTGCTTACTGCAGTATTACGTCATACCATACAGTACTCTTCTGTTGCAGATCGGTCCACTCTCAATCAGCATACACGTGCGCTCCATACACCCACTTAGGAATGGGACGGGGAGGGGGAGGGGGTGGGAGAGGGAGGGAGCAAAGGGCCTCGTCAAAACTGTCCCACCCCCCTGTTGATCGCCAAGCAAGTCCACACAGTCTGGTGCTACATACCCACCATCGGGAATCACATTCATCAACCCTCTTAGTGATACGTGATTAATTTCAAGAAGATGTCAAGGCAAGAGGCTGCCACCTGTGGATACGTGTGATTGCAGAGGCCCAGTCACCAGCCACTAGACGGCCTCGAGGGAATGGGGGAGCACGAGGGGGCCAGGAGACGAGGGAGGAGGGATGAAGATGAGAGGGAAGGCAAGAGGAACTCGGGGGAGGGAGGAAAGGAGGAAGCTGGAAAAGGAAGGGCTGACGGCGCATCTGCACGATGAGCTCCGCAAAAAGGAGATACATCAAGCTCTGGCATGCCCCAACCCCAGGTGTACTTTGTGACGCCAGAATATTACACAGCATCTGGATTGAAGTCGTTGAGAATTTGCAGCATGGCTGTTTCACTGTCCTCCTAAGGAAGAGGGCTCACAGGTTTGGCACATGTAATGAAAGTAGACCACGAGGTGAAGGGAAGTAGAACCCTAAACCTGAACATCAAATCCTGATCATGAAGCCCTACTCTCTAATCTTCCTTGAACCTAAAGGCCACCTACCTTTGCTCCACTGCATCTGCTAAGGAAATACACCAATGGAGATGAGACATGTGCTCTGAACTACTCGCAAGGACCGGCCCTGGAAGGCACCTTTACAGACAATTTTGCAGACATGCCCGAGGTCTGTGCAAATGCTGTCTGACATGGTATGCCCTTGACCTGACAAACGGTGTCTGCACTCAAGCTGGCCGACACAGAGGTGTTTTTTGATGTGCAGTCATGGTGCAGTAGACGGCGGACGATTGTCAAAGTAAACGAAGCCCGCTTTACCTGCCTGTGACTTGACGTGCCAGGTGTGAGCACATGTGAAAGCAGGCTCTTTCAAGATTAGTGAATATCTTCATCAGAATGCTTTTCGTTCCTGACTCCGTATAACCATCACACAACACTTGTTGCTCCAAAGGGGCCTAACGAGCATCACATGACCATCTGTCCACACACTGCCATCTATTTCACTATGGACTTACAGAACACATGACCATCGGTTGCAGGCTCAACGAGACTTCATAACCAGCAAATGACGGCCTGTTGCAATGTCCTGACACTTGAGGAAAATTGCAGTACAAGGAAAATTGCAGTAAGAACCTGACGACTTTCACACAATCATGTGGTACACATCGTACACAAAGAAAAGATGCACACTCCAGCCCAACTAAGTCTAAAAAGTCAACTGATAGGCACGGGATAGAACCTGTCAACTGTATACGCTGACTCAACAGCATGCAGAAAAGTATGTGCCAAAGACAGAAGACTAAGAATCACTCCAGAAAAACAAACATGGGCGTCACATCCATCAGACTTGTAAGATGAACTTGCATAGTGACAAAACAACTTCCGCAAGTCCGCCAGGAAAAGGTAAGTAATGCTCAAGCAACACCTGGAGGGACCCAGGCCGCCTACGTGAAGCAAATTATAACGAGGGCGAAGTCAAAAATAAAAAAAGCGAAACTAGTAGCTAGGATGGACAGACGCATGACAGTATTGACAGGCCGCAAGAATGGCGAGTTTTGCCGACTACTCGAGCATTCCCAAGGATGAGAACGACGTACCCGCTCAAACCCGCTGCATGGAGTGCATGGGAGGCCACGCGACTGACCGCAAATTCGACTAAGATCTCCGATGCACTTCGCGGTGCTGAAAAGACCAGAACAGACAGAACAGACCAAATGAAATTGCGTACAGGCTTTGCCAGCTGTGTCCACCGCCTTCAATTACCACTCAGGCACCTTCTTCCATATTGATTCACCCTTGTCACTACGTATGCCGCTTGCCAACATAGTCCAAAACGCTATGAAAAAACTGAAAAAGCCAGAAAAAGCAACGAGAACCCGTTAATTGCTGATATATGAACGTTGGAGTGTTCTTGCCGGTTTCTGTAGCTTCCTCACAGATGTAACCGGGTGGTCCACGATTGAAACCGGTCACATATTAGGAGCCGAAAAGTTTTGTGGAGTTGTTTTTATATACATGTCGCTCGATTCATGGTTCGTTCTTACTACAGAATGGCTAAGCGCGACCACGTCGACAAGTGATCGAAAGCCGGCTCGCTTGTCAATAACTTCGGGCAGCTTAGGACGATCCTCGAAGAAAATTAATCGTGAACCAGGCAGGGTCTCGACTCACGAACCCAGGACGGGCCGACAAAATGGCCAGCAGTACACGAGCAAGACGTCCTACGCGCCCCGGAATATTCTCGTACCATAGTAATCATTTTGCAATAAAGCCTCCCTCGAGCTTTAGCGGACGAGGAGGCAATGAAAGGGCAATGTGAGCTGATGTGAGCAGTCGTTGGCCTTGTCAAAATGACGTTCATCTTCCAAAGTCCATACACATCATCCTTGTATGCACTTCATCGCATCCTACATTGCGCAGTCATAGGACATGCTTCCGAAGTGTCTGGTGATTATGATGGATACTGAATGTATCTGGGCACCTCAACCTGAGGCTTCTTCTCGTCACTAACGTACGTCTGGTAATGTAGTCAGCGTTCAAAACTTTGTTAGCAAAGCCAATTCTACCTACTCAGCCATCTAAAGACGTATTCTCCCCTTTGATATCATTCTTTTGGTGACACTTGAGAACTGAGTGAGGTGCAGAAGGAGGAGTTCTTGCCTCTTGTCAGTCTTGACCGAGCTGTTGTGCCATCCTGGCAGATGCAAGCGCCTCTTTCTGCCAGAGGGATGTCGAGTAGTTTGTGGGTTGGACAGGGAGACAATTCAAATGAACAGGCCTTTAGGTATCAGCTGATTGGTGCTTAATTAACAGTAGCTACTCTTCTGTTGCTGAGAAATGCGTTGCTCGCGGGGTAGGAAGTCCCCTCAAAGACGTCAAATGTGGCTCTCAAATGGAGAAGGGAGTCTATACGTCATCCTTGCATTCTTAGTCCTTGTAGTAGTTGGAATAGCGGCAGAAAATACCACAGATGCGACCAGCTTCAGAGGGACCAGGGAGAACTATAGGATAAATTGTGGAGGCCCTTCGTTTACGGATAAGTTTGGGAGATATTGGTACGCTGATAATGGAACATACTCGCTTGGAGGTGAGTTTCCACCTTACTGTATCCTTCTGAACACTCAGACCATAGGCATGTCGTAGTCACTAGCAATATGGGATGTGAAGAGAACAATATACGAACAGGGCGCTCAGATAAGGCATCAGTTGAAGTCCCTCTGATCTTCGGGTCACAAGAACTTAGCAGTAATTGCACAGTGAAACATACATACATCCTCATTCCTCGTTTCCTTCTCCTACTTTGGTTGTCCTACTACAAGAACCTAGCAGTAATTGCACAATGAAACATAAAAAACTCTCATTCCTCTTTTCCTTCTCCTACTTTGGTTGTCCTGCTATGACTTACTTCTCTGCCACCATCTGCTAGCATTGAGAACCAGGCTGATGGAAATTTCTAATATGATAGCAAACAGTATAATGTCGCCGACTAGTGGAGCAGGATAGGGCGCTGAGGACTATATGTCTGGCGTACTGGGGGGTGTCAACTATTAGTGGCGGGCAGGGAGGTAGTAATTTTAGTAAATTCAGGATACCATTGCCATCCTGATCTTGACCTTCACGGAGCATGAGGCATGTGCCTGTGATTCTCACTCAGATACGATGATGGGAAGCAGTTTAGAATGAAAAAGTCAAACAAGTCATAGGTAACGTGTTGATACTTCGGGGTTGCTTCATCAGTCACTCTTCTTTTTTCGTTGTTGTGTAGGGACAATTTATGTAGTGATTCTTTCCGCTTTCAAGAGCTTCTTGTTGCCACTTTAGAGGAGTGCCCCAGGCAGCTTCATGAGGGAAACAAATGATCAGTGGAGCTTGCATCACATGAGCCTGTCCGTACTCCCAGAACGTTATAGATGAACTAGCACCTTGACTTGCCATTTCTCCTGGGCAATTGGCTGCTCTTTTCTGACAAATCATGGAGGCAGAAGATGCTTGTGAACATGACCCAGATCTTTCGGCGGGGCTGGAGGTGTGTAAGGGTGAAGAGCAAGAATGAGCGCATATTTCTTCGGAACGTTACGTGTGACCATCTGCAGGTGTTGCAGCCGAGGCACCTGCTGCTGATTTGGCATTGTTGAATGCCAACATTGGGGGCGCAACAGGTACAACTCCGCCTCTGTCACAGCCTGTAAACCTGCGAGTTTTGTCTGGTTGACAAGCCTATTCTAGCGTGATATGAGGGTCGTGGAAGCACATCATTGCAGGAAAAATAATGAGTCGGCTTCAGTTGGTGGAGAAATATCTACTGTACAAGTAACCTTGTAGATGTTCCGAATGGCATTTGGAACCAGAAATTGGTTGTACCTCAGGCAGATAGCTTACTCCCCTTCAGATCTTATGGTATTCATATCCATGCCTACAACTTCAGAATCTTATGTCATTACGTGTGTGTGCTACTATATGTGGAGTGTCATGAGTGCCCTTTGATGCCATCATGCTGGCTCAGGATCGTGACATGGCCAGCCTTCGGTGGGACATGTGGCGGTCAAAACCCTTCAAAATGTTTGTCCCTGGTTCTGCTCATCCCTGCACTACCATGATGTGCAACTTTGACAATGACACTCCCTTGTGGCACTCCCTCATGACACTCCCTTGTGGCACATGCACTTTCTAGCTTCGACCCTACCTTCTGCTTCTACATTTGCATGTGCATGCCACAGCTCCCATTCTTCGCCATCAATCGTCCCTCAACCACTTTAGGGAGTGTGTAAAGTCTAGCTTATTTAGGACCCTAGCAGGAAACAAATGGACTGCATTCGTGTAGGGTATGGTGTCACCTTTCAAAGAGGGGATTGCAGGATCACGATGCTACCCTGCTTAGTTCCACTTGACTCGCAGAGTCATTTCTCCTGTGCTGAGAGATGGCTCGTGGCCAAACTGTCATTTGAGTGGTTGTGTGGAGAAAGAAACTACATGAATGGCTAAACAGCTGCTCATTTTGCTGTGTGCCCTCACTTCTTCCTCTAATATTTGTTCCATCTCATCATCATCGATCTTTGTGTGGACTGCATGGCGTCTGTTTCGACGATATTGTTTCATGGAAACAGCCAGTCTGCTTACACTCATGTGTCCTGCATTACATAAAGTATCACACTGGTAGGGTATATTATTTGGCAACTACTGTTACATAATATTATGAATGTGTTCTGCTGTGGCGATTGGCAGCCTTGTCAAACCTCAACAGTGCAGCAACCAACCTGATTGCGAGTGCTTTCTTGGATCCTTCGTCTGCTGGTATGTGCTGCCGGATTAGACTGCTATCTGGAATCCGCCCGTGTGTTGATTAAGATACTTTCTGTTGCCCTCTGCCCTGCTGGCGGTCTTTGTGGCACACGTGCTTGCTTATATCTATCTTGTTAACCTTTAGGAGTCTGCCACTCCGTGGGCTTGGTGCAGAAAAGCGATGAATTCCTGAAGAGAACCCGGTCATATGCAGCTATGCAATTTTGGTATGGTAGCAGTGCCCAGTGAATAGAGACTAGGACTCATGATAGACAGTGGAGATTAAAACTTCTTGTAGGGTAGGGCTTCTTTGTGAGACATCCTGCGTGGCCGGAAAGAAGTAAAGCCCCTTCCTGTCATCAATATCTCCCCCTCCCCCCCCTCTCTTTCTTCCCTCCCCCAATCATTTAGTTCTTGCAAAGAGCGTGACTTGGTGGTGTTGCAAGCCTTCCAGATGTCAGTGTCTGCTTCTGGCTAGGACTCTGCAAGTGCAATTTTTATTCTGCGTCTGCTTCGTGGCTGGGCTTAGAATACGAAATCTCTAGGGGTCAGGTAAAGCCTGTGAGCTCACTTCCAGGCACGTGGAAACAGCCTGCCTGCTCTGCCTGCGCGTGCCTGAGAGACTGCCCCCTGGATGAACAAATCAGGGGATGTACCTGGAGCCCTTGCTTTGATCTGGAACCCATAGTCTACTCTGGCGAGAACCTCCCCCAGCACTCTCGACTGCCTGAAATAGAAAGAGGACTTCTGCCTGTACCTTGCCGGTCTGTGGCAGTTAGTGTCAGCCGGCTAACAAATAGCCAACCTTTTGGCGACTTCTTACTATTTATCACCCTAAATAAATACTTTCAAAATGACCTGCCCGTCCACCCCCCCC
>WELA01003775.1:482098-500723 GCA_009602735.1 Mesotaenium endlicherianum
CTCTCTCTCTCTCTCTCTCTCTCTCTCTCTCTCTCTCTCTCTCTCTCTCTCTCTGTTCTCGACATGTGTGTTTGTTTTTGTGTGTGTGTGTGTGTGTGTGTGTGTGAGTGTGTGTGTGTTGTATGCGTGCACGTATGTGTGAGCGCGTGTCAAAATGCGCGTCGTCTGTACGCGCATTCGTCCCAGACCTACATCTCTCTTGTATGCCAGGGCCTACATTGTCGCATGATTCATCCTCCTCATCAACACAGGCATGCATCAGCTTAAAAGCCGTTCCGGGGGCGTGCGCGTGTGTGCACGTGTGTGCGCGTGCGAGTGCGCGTGCAGGAGCCCGGCAAGTTGAGGCCGTCCATGGTGGAGGTGCTGCGCGAGCTGGAGGCGGCGCTGCGCCTGGAGACGCTGGAGGTGGCCATGCCCATTCCTGACCTCCTCAGCTCGTAGCACCACCAGCAGCAGCAGCAGCAGCGCCGCTCTTGCTCCCCCTCTCTGTCTTAGACCCCTCTTTACCCTGGGCTTCCTAGTGGCCGCTTCCCGCGTTGTGGAGGGCCGGCCTTCAAAGTTAGCGTAGCTACCCCTCTCTCTTCCTCTCTCTGCCCCTTCTCTAATAACCCTGCCTGTAACAAGCTTGTTGTGTGAATAGGGTCCGGCATAGACTCCAGTCCTCTCATATAGACAGGCACCTAGGCAGCGAGTGTAAAGTGTGTTGATAGTACCTTCGTCTTCTCAGTAGTGTGGGGCTCTCTCCTCTTTGCTCCAGGCAGGGCTGACGCGGCTGTGGCAGACCCCGCATGGGGAGCTCTCCTGGGGAGACAAGCTTTACTTAGGGTATTGAGAGCAGCTTAGACTACTGGAATAAGGGTAGGATAGCCTAGGTACAGACTCTGGAGGATCAATAGGTTACCATCTCATAGACCTCTGCTGTTTCCTTTTCTCTTCCTCTCTCTCGCGTTTCTCTCCCCCTCTGTCTCCCCTCTCCTTTGGTCCCCTTCCTCCCCTTCCTCACATGCAATACTTACAGATTGAGAGATCTGTGGGGCCAAGGACGATGTGAACCCTGTGGTTCTCTCCACTCTCGGGCCCGCTCGCAGCCCCCCCCTGGCTCGCCAGTCAGCCTTGTCAGCGTGTGTAGCAGGCCACTGCCATGCCCAAGTCAGATTGAAAGGACAGGTGGCAGGGGGCAGCCCCAGGTGCAGGTGCAGGTCCAGAAGACGAGGCACTGCTGTGGCAGGCAGAATCTTTGACACCTGGATGTTGTCAAAGCCTGCGGTCCGGCAAGGTGGCGCGTATCCAATGCGGAGGCGGGAAGGGGCCGGCGGCAGACAGGGCAGTGGTGGATTAGGGAGTCGATGGTGGTAACGGTACCTGGCGCGACTGTGGTTGGAGATTAAGAGGGTGCCCGCTGCCCGGCTGTAAAGGCCCTCTGCAAGCGCCAGGTGGCATGGTGTTTTGCAGCAGGAACGTGAAACGCTTCCTGCTCCAAAGCACTCTGCACTATGAGCGAGCGACACGAGGCGTCAACCATGAGGAGTGCAGAGGGGTCGACCAGGGCCCAAGCTGTTGGGTGTCCACAGCGGGAAGGAGACAATGCATATGTCAAGTGAAGGAATAGGATGATTGGGAAAGCTCTCATGCGGGTGCCGGAAGAGAACAGTATGGGGGAAAGAGGCGAGAAAGGACGGCGGGCTACTGTTAGCCCGCGTGTCTTACATGGGATGTGTCTTCCTGCACAAGAAGAGCCCTCTTCAACGAGAGATGATCGAAGCAGATGGCCGGCCCCTCCCACCCCCACCTTGCACATATGCGGGGAAAGGTTAAAGGAGGGGGGTCCTGTGCTCTTGGTGAAGCACGTGCAAGGCAGCTCTCCATTGGGCTATATATGGGAGTTGGGCGTGTAATGTCTCTGTCGCCTTGTGCGAGAAAGCACTTCCATCCCCCCCCTGATGGCTGGAAAGGCGGGATGCACCAAGAAGGATACTAAAGTAGCCATTCTCATGCCTCAATCAGCAGCCGGCAACAGGTGGGGTGGCCAAACTACCCCCGCCCTCTCCCCGCCTGTTTTCTTCTTCCGCCAGTTGCGAGCTACTGCTCTTGGGGATGTCTGCTTGCTTTGTAAATTTTGCCGTTCTGCATAGTGAGAGCATCTGTTGCGTGGGCAGGTGCGGGTTGATGCAGTATTTGTGTCCATGTGAATGTGTTCTTTGTGTCTAGTGGAAGTGCGTATGGTCATGTGAGCACACGAGCGTGTCTGCGTGTGCACGTGTCAGTGCAGCCTCTGCCTCTGCCTGTTGGCGCTGTACTTTTGGCAATGTTTTGCCTCCCCTTTTCCTTCATTCTCATTTTCTTCGAAGACGTTGAGAGCTGATGAAATCTCAAGTTTTTGAGAATGTGAGCAGGTGCCGCTCTGCTGGCCATCCTGCACTCGTGCTTCCCCCATACCTGCTTCCCTGGCTGTGACGACATTTTATGCAAAAGCAGCTTTTGGCATGGACCCTAAACTAGGACTCTCTTTCAATTGTGCTTATTATTCATTGTTTCGAAGCATAGGCATGAGTAGGCCTATTCAATGAGGTCCATTGGCATGAGCTAGCGTGTACAATCCGTCATAGAATTGCTCCTTTGTAAAAGTTGGGCTCTAGTAATAGTGAGCTTCTAATGGATCCAAGCTGGCACTGCTATCGTTTCTGTTCGTGTTATACTCTCAATATGTGCACACAATTTTCAGGAGCTAATATCACTTTTGCTCGGGCATAAGCTCCTCAACTTGCTTGCATGTTGCATTAGTGCTGACATTATAAAAAGCGAAGGACCAAATGTACCCTTATGCACCTATTAACGTGAGCGAAATTAATAAATAAGCCAGGTGGCCTTTCCGATACGTGCTTACGCTTGTATGCTCTCCTTGATACTGTCATACCGCCAGAAGAGAGGTCTATCCCTACTCACACTTAAAGTCAAAAGGAGAGCTGTGTTCGACACAGCCCTTACAGAAGGACCATATCGTCCACGATACCAGTGGACCTAGGCTGAATGTTCAGTAGGCCGGATTTATGATTGAGCAGCAGTATAGTAAATTGTAGTGTATGGTGCATGTTGCAGAGCTGTACATAGCTGATTAGGTTCATACACGTCTTACAGCTCAGGGATTTAAGTGGGGAAATGTAAATGGCACGAACAACTTTTTTGGTAGTGATGTTGCCCGCAATAAAATAGGGTTGCGTGAAAGCTTTTGTGGCCACTAGCTACGCAATTCCCTTATCAATTAGCCGTGGTCGATTTGCAACAGCACAATAACTTTATCTCTCATGCTAGTATCACTGAATGATTTAGACCATTCATGTGCAATGTGTGGCACGGCCCATTCCTCATTATTCGTATTGGCCTACAGTGTGCGGCGTTGTCGTGCTGCCGTCGTCGACCTCAGACAGCACGTGTAGAGAGAAGGATCCCTCTAGGCACTAGCCAGCTGGTACAATTGAGTTGGCTAGAGTTATCTCGACAGGTACTTGCCACTTGTTAGTATGCTCATACATCGCCAAACTCTGTTCAAAGTACGTGCAAGCTGGCAATCTGCACTCTTGAATATGCATGAAAAGGTTTCGCTTGCCCACATATGCTGTTGTATCTTGGTCACGTACATTTTCCAGTACAGATATTATGAGCTGCTTGCTTCAATAATACACTGCAATGGAAACTAGCATTTAAATGCATTTCAGAGCAACAGTCTTGAGTAGAGCATACTCTCTTTGCTTTGGGAATAGCCAAGCTTTTAATGACTTCGTCGAAATGACCAGTGCTCACTGGTTCAATATTGCGAGAGCCGCCTTGTCTGAGGTATTCTCAAGCAATCTCAAATATCTCCATTGCAGTAATGCTCATTGCTTCTCATCTAATTTTCAATAGACATAACACTTGGGATATGGATAAACCAACATCTTCTGGCCTTCTAGCAGCAAGTGTCCACAATGTGCATTATTTGCAGCTTCTGTATCTCTTACATGTTCAGTCATAAGTTTTCATAGCTGCAGTGCCACGCTTAATCTGTGAAAGAAGGAGAGATTGATGGACTCATTTTACTTGCCAACACATCACCTTGATGCAGGGCTATCCCTTCGAAAAGGGCGGTCCTCGTTTTCATTTTCTGTCAATTGCGGAGCTATACATTAATTGTGTATATCCATCTGTAGCAATGCTAGTCGTATCTATGGTATTTTTAATAAATTAAAACAAAGAGAGCATCCTATATATAACACTTGATTGCTCTTCTGCCCCTGCCAAGGGTCTGCATGTTCTGTAGACAGTAGGGCATAGGATTCTGGGTCTCGTCTACTTTTGCCTGTGAACGCATCTGGAACCAGCCATGCACCTCGCAGTGTCTGATGTGGCACACATTGGTACCATTCATCCCCTAACCACATCCCTACACTGCCATCTATCTACATCTATATGGTAAGAAGTCGAATAACTAAATTGGTAGACTCCAAGTGGAGGGTGTCCGTTCACAGTCTTGATTTGAGGTCCATCATGGCGGTGTGTATGTGCGCATTTATGTACATCAGAATGGGTCTGGAGAGGGCTTATTATGGAACAACCGCCAACAGATGCGGGGCGAGAGAGTACAATGTGCATCCATGTCCGTGTACGCACTTGGATGCCACCAACCTGTATACACGCACATGTGTGCGCACACCCCCGCCCAAGTCCAACCTTTTTATAGGTCCAGTATTCGTCTACCAGGTGCCTGTAGCCACGAGTCCGGCCAGGTGTCAGCAGACGGAACTTGTGTGCCAGCTCTCAAAGCTCTGCAGCACCTTCTTACAATACTGCTGGCGCAGCACGCTCGTCAGCTTGGACGTCGCTGCCCCGGAAGAAGAAGAAGAAAGGCGGCGCTCACATCTCAAAGGCCAGGCGTCTCTGAGCTGCCGCAGAGCCACAGGGGGGGCCGAGAGAGGGAAGCCTCCGCTGCCGCTGATGCTCCCCCTCTGCCTGCCAAATGGCACACTGACCGTACGCCGCAGAGAGGAGGGCCCATCCGCGAGCATCAAGACGCCAGCCATCTGAAGGGGTCCGGTGTGATCCGATCGAGACCTTGGAGGCGGCTCTCGAGGCGGATAGCTTTTGGAGGAGGGGAACAAGGGTGACAAGTGGCGGTGAAGGTGCGGAGGGGGGCGGGTCGGAATAGCTCGCGACTCCCAGGTCCAGGGGGTGGGGGCAACAGGTGGCACTCTAGTAGGGGGGGAGAGGGAAGACAGGCGGGTGGAGCTGGGGCCTCTCGCTGCGACAACGCTTCCTACAGACGGGCTGTCTGTGACAAGGCCTTCTTGGAGGGGCGCTGCTGCTGGACCTGCGACAGCTTGCGCCTGCCTGGGCAAGGAGGCCTGGGCGGCAGCATCAGAGCGTGCCATAAATGTGCACAGAGATGCTTGGCCATTCCTGGGACTCTCGGTGCCACTGGCCTGCAGCTGAGCTGGCAGGTTCGGATCTCCTGGATATCCCAACGATGGGGCTGAAAGAGGTGATGGGGATGGAGGAGACGCATGATCCCATGGAGACGCTTGTGTCTCTGACGGAGACGCTGTCTCTGTGGAACATATCGTCTCCGATGGTGACTGCGTCTCCTGCAATGTAGACAGCTGCTCACTGTTATCTGGTGACACAGAAGAAAGAAGCAGGTGTCAATTTCCCTGGCTCGTTGAGACTCAGAAAAACTTTGCACCTCGTTTCTCCTCAAAGACATGTTACTGCATTTGCTTCTCAACCCGGGTGCGGAGATCAGGCAAGGAACGCAGCAACAGTGCACATGTATAAATGATGCCCACATGACCGACTTCGTTGTGAGCAAGTGCAGGGAAACCAATCAATGCACGAACGAGTAAAGCACAAGAAACATCCTCTCGTACAACATGTGTGCTAACAGAATGCATTTAACGTCGATGGGGCCAGAATACTGAAAGAAAATGGAAACACAAAGATAGTACTAGTTTCTTTTCTTTCTTTCTCTTTCTTTCTCCTTCAGTTTCTTCCAGAGCTTGGTGAGAGCAAAGTGCACATCATGTAAGTGAAAACGCCATCACCTTCACACTTATTGCACTGTAAGTGTGCACACAACCGAGCATTTGTAGAATTTAGAGATAATGCAATAACGTGGAGATGCAGCAGTTCTGGGGGCGTTCCTCTTCAACAATACTTTGCCAGATGTATACTGCGTGCTTACCATGGTCATAGTCATAATCTTCAATGACGATGTGGAGGGAGAGTCTTTCTCTCTGCTGCCACGCCTTCATGGAGGCGCTGCTGACGAGGTCCGACAAAATAGGTCCAGCAGCTGCTGCGGCTACTGCTGCTGCCCCTGCCGCCTTGTCCTTAAAGTGGTAAGCAGCTCCAGAGACTTCTTCGGCAAGCCTATCTGCCATCAAATTTGCTGCATCTGTCCGCCCCGATGCAGTCTCGCCCCAAGCCCTGCCTTTGAACGCACTTTTTTCCATTTTCATTCCCAAGTCCTTCTGAAGTGCAGACGTTGAATAGTCATCTGCTCTACCCCTGATGTTGCGGCCACTTGGAGAAGCAATATCTGAAGGTGTCCCTGCAAGGCATCAATGGGGTTCATATGTGTAATATTCAGCAGCAGATTCATGCGCAAAATTACTGAGGCCACTATTTGCTGCAACAAAATAGCAGAAAATGCCTTGCCTTTGAAAGCATGTAATAGTGCAGCGATATCAATATGTGCGAAAGCAGCATGACAAGCCCAAGCAGGACTTGATGCACGTCATATACCTTGATCGGATGCAAACTTCATGGTAGACCAGCCTGGTACTCTGTTGACAATTTCTTGAGCCTGAGGCCTGATTAGGCTTTCCAATGGCAATGAGGAGCCATGTCCATCAACATCGGAGTGAGCAGTCTGGAAAGCACTCCGTTGAACAACTCCAACGTCATTCATAATGGCAGTACTCAAGGCTGTCAGCTGCAGACACAGCAGGGCCAGGGAAGCCTACCTAGAGTATTCCCAATACTTTTCTCTGGCAAGATCGTCTTTGTTGCAACCAGAAACAACGGAAAAGAAAGGGGGTCTGCCCAATGCCTCTGACTAACATTTGCAGAGAAATCTCGAAATTTTGCAGCTAGGCTCGATAACAAAATCCTACATACTCTTGCTACAAGTTATGCTTCACAGTTGGATATGTTTCCATATCTAAGTACTTAGATACGCACGTACATTGTGCGTGGCCTCTATGCTTTCAAAATATATGTATCCAGAGACCGTTACCTTGCATAGAAACCAAGAGCATTAGCAGTTGAGCTGCAGCAGACTCAGAAGCCTCTTAACCTATTCTAAGAGTTACCAGAAACTTATCATGCACACATTGGGATACTTAGCAGGTACTCCAGGAGGACGGTGGACAGACTACACAAATACGTCCATTTGCAGAATACGTTGCAATACTACTATGTGCAAGCCATTGCAGCTCTGCGAGCCGAATTGCCGTATGTCAAAGTCAAAGCTCTGATGGCACTGTATTGCCATCTTACGACTCCGAACAACAGGACTCAGGACCCCTAGAACAATGCTTCACTTGTCCGGACCTTCGGTCGAACTGCCAAGCGGCGAAGTTGCCTAGCTTAAAACACATCTTTGCATTTTACTGCATGGGTTCCCGGATTGGGTAGGACAGAGGATGGGGAAGTTGGAATCGTGAGGAAGCCGGTAGGACAGCGTTTCGGTAGGACTTCTGGCCCGCAAAAAAGAACACTATTCCAAACACCCGGAGGGGGGCCTCATAAATCCTAATTGGATCCTCGAAGAAGTCGACCTGCGAATAGAAAAAGTCCTTCCGGAAAACCCATGCAAAATGTTCGTTCAATCGGTGGCGGGGCCCGGCAGTCCAGCCGGGGACGGAAGCTTTTGGCGGTCCTGGATATTCCCTGCATATGACCGGACAAGAAGATTCGGCCCTGCACTCGGCTATGCTCGGGTATATATATCTCGAAGAGTGCTTAATTCCGACTCCCGAATCCCGACTCCTGACCGTACAAAAGTAGTATTCCAATCTCAAACAAAGCAATATTTAGGCCTAAACTCGTCTGCCCCCATAATACATGCCTTTGCCAATTTGCCGCTTAAAATTGCAGCGTTCGCCACATGGCCTATACGGCCAGAGGCCAGTACCCACCAGTGGACCCAAGTCGACCACTTGCATAACTTCGTCTTTTCGATTTATGAGGGGAGGCACTCCTGACCATATGCACTGTGGTAACGTTGTGTACGCATCACGTACGAATTAACCCTATGGACCATGTGTGCCCCATTGACCAGCAATGCCGTTAGGGACTGGTAATCTACATGGGGAATGACGTGTAGATTTATAGAGTCTAAAGTCTAGACTGTAGACTCTAGAGTCTAGAGTCTGGACTCTGGAGTCCAAGATCCATAAAAGTCTCCAGCTAGTATGATCTGTACCCATGCGGACTTTCGTCGTATCTAGAATCTAGAATCTCGATACTTGTACAGAGAGGGAGAGCACGTGAAGGTGCAAAATCAGCTTCTTAATCTTGGAAACTTGATACTTTTTGCTCGTATGAACGTCGTTGTAATTACAGTAACGACTCTGCACGACGCACGAGTCTCGACTCACGAGATCACACTGTGCGCAGTGGTGCGCAATGCGGAGTCCGGACTCCGGACCTGTTTAACCACCATCGAGCTCAATCGAGCTCCACGCTTGTACCAGTTTGTCCCGGACGGTCGTCTCAAGACTCAGAGCTGTCAAAGGTTGTAACGCATTTATAATTCTCGGCCTCCGTCATCCACGAGATGGTATGAGCCACAATGCATGAGGCAAAGCGGAAGCCAGGCGAATACTAGAGTCTCGAAGCAGAAGGCACTGGTGGTTACTGCCAACTGGGCGTTTTCAAGGGAGGTCCTGTTACCTGTCGATTGCTTCAGATGCTCCTGAGCGCTCCTGAATCAACCCCTGAACCATTTACAACAAAAGTCCTACAATACATGTTTGCACCAGTTTGCACATGTTCATCCATTTCCGTCTCGCCGCGGAACGTCAAATGCCTCCCTCCATCAAATGTCACATTCCTACCGGGAACTGGAACACATACATTTCGTGCCCCTGTTGTTGTCGTGCTAGCCAGGTCGGTGCCTCCGACAAGTGTATTAGTGGTCTGGTCCACCGTTGATTGTTGACTATAAACGTGAACAATCAAGGTCCAATTGATCATTGACTCTGCACTCGATTGACCTTGCTGGAAATTGACCAAGACCCCTTGAACTTGTAGTTCCCCCTAAACAGCAGCCTTAGTGTTCACAGGGACAAGCTCCATTCGTATGGCTTCTGTTCTAAGAGTTCCAAAGCCTTTGATTGCAAAAACTTTGGATGCCTTCAACTAATCTAAATAATTGTGAAAAGGTTATTACTTCTATGTGGGTCGTTTGCCCATGTCTATAAATTCACAAGGATTGCAAGTTGCAAAAATCGATTGCAACCAATTTGCAAGGACACTTGAAATAAGAGTCACCTTTTCAAGCTTTCGCTTTGCTTTTTCTTGAAGTACAAGCTCACAAAACTTCGAAACCTCTAGTAGCTCTTGCTATTCAGCCTGAGCTTCTTGGTTCTTGGCCACCGGATGGACCCGGCGCTATTTTAGACTACCATAAGTTCTTCACTGTGAGCACTTTCTTTCCTCTGTATTTCATGGAGAGCAAAGTTACCATCTGCTATCGCAAGCAACTTTTGCGAACTTGAATTTTGCGAAGCAACGCACCATTTTATGCGCTCTTTGCACGTAAATCTAAGACTTTGACCTGCCTTGACCAATGTTGACTGAACAATGACGTTTGATTTGAGTTAATTCACGGCGATTGACGTCAACGGATCGCGTTAACCCTGTCCTGCACGGTCATGCGCAGTCCTGCTTTGGCTCTAAAGAACAAATTGCTGCCAGTTAGTACGAATTATTGCTGACTAGACGCTGGTGCGTTAGCCGTGGCGCTCCAGGGGCAACCAGGTGCAACCCGCAGCCGCTCGACAAAATTTGCACTTAGCACGGGCAAAGCAGCTCCTATAGTCACCGGGGATAAGCAGTGTTTCGTTTACACAGAGGACAAAAGTGCACACAGTCATCGCCGCTGGACGATTCTATTCTCGTTGTTAATTTTTGGACTGGCTTATTTAGCTCGTACTACTTGATACAGATTACTCCTGATCGCCTCTTCCATCCTATATCTTTGCTGAGAGGGGGAGTCCCATCCCTTGGCTGAAAGAGTTATGCCGTTTGAGGAAGCAGAGGCTCGCTCTGCGGGCTTGGCTAGCACGTCTGAGCGTGAGGTTCCTAGACATGGTGTGGTAAGCTCTAGTTTAGGGAAGTCTAAGTCCCCTGCAGCAGCTTTTGGCGCACTCGGAATATGCTCTCAACTTGCGGAAGCTTGTGAAGCACTCGGATGGAAGCAACCGTCCCCCATCCAAGTTGAAGCTGTGCCCCATGCACTTGAAGGTCATAATCTCTTTTCGTCTCTTTCTCTCCACTCGGCTTATGTGTGACTTCGTATAGAATCAGTGGGCCTCTCCGTTGGCAAACCTTTTAACCTCTTTTGCAGGTCCATGTCCGAACATCGATGTCTTCTGGGATGATGATATGTAGGTTGGCTATCACGTAGTATGTGGCCATCGCTGGCGAGTAACCGATCAATAGTTTTCCTTGATGGCACTCTTAGCACGCCCCGCATGAAGAAAGCAGGAGCCATGCATTCGCTTGTCTAAACAGCTCTAACAGTGTAAACAGGGGTTTATTTTGTGCTAGCAGGTTCAATGTTGGGATGTGCTTGGTAGAAGTCTAGCTGCTGAATTAAAGATACGAGACTAGAAAGCATATACGGTGATGGGATGGGGAAGGGCAAAACGGCAGACAGTGTTTTTTGTGCAAGTGGACTGAGGAAAGTCAAAGTTACCTTCCTTTAAGTACCACCAAGACTCGCCTTCAAGCCCTGCACTAGGCTTGTCATCCTTGCGCTTGCCTTCCTAGTGCTTGCCTGAGCAGCAACTAGTAAATATTTGGGTGAGGGTTTAGCACCAGGAATTACGACCGTGGACTCGAGAGGATCCAGGATCTATGAGCTCTTAAACCATGAGGTGTGTCAGCACTTTGATCTTTGTACCAAGCTTACACTTATGACACAGTTGTCCACTCAGCAAGTGTTAAAGATGACAATGGGTTTGCAACTACCCCCCTTGTTATATGCCATCAAGCTCGGGAGTGCATGTGGCAAGCGTGGGGGGGGGGGGGGGGTTGTTGCAAAGTCTACCAGCTGGGATGGCCACAGACCTCCTGTCATTGTTGGTGCGCCCGCTTTGGTGAGCATCTTCGGGGTTTAGCCCTAGGGCGGGGGTTTAAGGCCCTGGTTGGGCAGGCCTGGTCCTTCAGGCTGCTGTTGGGAGGGTGGACGCAGTGGGGGATGTTGCTGCCTGACAAGCAGGCTGGGGTGTTAAACCAGCCCCGCCTGCTTGCCTGGGGCACACCTGGAGTGGTGCGGCTGCAAGAGCCTAGCAGAGGCCTGCAGGGGTTTACCGGTGGTAGACAGGCGTCCTAAAGACGGGCATCGCGTAAGGGAGTGCTCCTCTTTTCTGTAAGGTGGCCTTTCTTTGAGTTCCAGGTTGTTAGCTGTTATATAGTGGGCGGAGACAGGGGGTTGCGGGCGCTTGCAGGGATTGGTGAGGTGATGGAGGAGAGACTTGAGTTTTTATACGTGGCCGATACATGTAGGCAGCAGCAGAATACATGCTGAAGAGAAACACACGCGCACGCAGCACGTGCTTCTCACTCCCCCTTTCCCTCTACCCTCACCTTTGCAGAGCCTAAGCCATGAAGCCATCCTATGGGCCAGCAAGGGCAGCCTGGTCTATCTTCGCATTTGTAATGAGCCAGGAAGGGAGGAAGCAAGGGAAGGAGAGGGGCAACGGCAAGGGGGGGGGAGGGGCTGGAGAGTCTCCGTGGGGAGTTGCGAGACTCACGTGTTTGTGTTACGCCTGGTGGGGCCTGGGGTGTTGCTGGCGCAGGGAGGGACGTGATCGGGCTGGCGCAGACGGGGTCGGGCAAGACGGCGGCGTTTGCGCTGCCCATCATGGAGGCGCTGCTGCGCAAGCCCAGCCCCTTCTTCGCCTGCGTGCTCTCCCCCACCAGGTGGCACTCGGCCACCTCTCCTTCCTTGTCCTTCTTGACCAGCATTGGTTCGCCCATCCTTCCGTCTTCTCCTGTGCACTTTCTTCCATCGGTCCAGAGATACACCCTGGACCCCAGCATCTGTGCAGAGTGTGTGTCTGTGGGTGTGTACGTGTGTGCGTGTGTGTCAATGTGCTCGTCTGCGTGTGCCTGTGTGTGTGTGTGTGTGTGAAAGCTCGTGCGATTGTGTGAGTGAGTGGGTGCGGGGGAGACGTGCGAGCCTGATGCATCGATGCTACGACCGGTTTTCCAATGTGACGTGGCAGAGAGCTGGCCATCCAGATCGCGGAGCAGTTCGAGGCCCTCGGATCCAGCATCGGCGTCAAATGCGCCGTGGTACGACCGTCCAGCTGACACCTGGCTTTCTGTCCACAGTGTGCTACCTGGCGTCCTGTGCTTAGTCACAGCCTGCTTTTGTTACTGCTCTCTTCCACCATGCATGCATGCATGCATGCCAGAGCGAGGCTGAGGAAACAGGAGGGGCAGGGGGAGGGGTGCTCACCCTCTTTGCTCTTTGAGAGACGCGCTGAACTCTGGGGAAGGGCAGGGGGAGAGGGGTCACGCTCGAGGGTGAAGTGCAGCGGCCAGCGGCGCTTCTCTTCGCGTTTGAGGAGGCGGTTGTGGGGCGTTGATCTGGCGTTGTGGGGAGGCCTTCTGAAGGGCTGGGCTGGGCAGGGCCGGGCCGGGCAGGCAGGGCAGGCGAGGGGAGGGGTGGGGTAATGAGGGCGTTTCTGCTTCATGGCCTTGACCTGGGGAGGGGGGCGTGCGTGCGTGCAGGTGGTGGGGGGCGTGGACATGATGGCGCAGGCCATAGCGCTGGCGAAGCGCCCCCACATAGTGGTGAGCTCTGCTGCCCCCTCTCTTTGCTTCCTGTACCTGTGGCATGCCTGCGTGGCACAGTCCCTTGAGCGAGAATGTTGCTGCAGGAGGAGAGGAGCACTGCAGTGCAGAAACGCCCTTTGAAATGAGTTAGCTGCAACAGAACGCGTTCATGTCTTCACTATATTGGTGTAGGTGTGTGTATACACAAAATGAGCACGCGTGACCAAACGCATATGCACACACACACACGCACACATACACACACACACACACACACACACACACACACACACACACACACACACACACACACACGCGCGCGCGCGCACGCGTACGCACGCACGGGTGCACGCGCGCACACGCACACACGCACACTTGCAAGCACCCCCGGCTGCATGGAGGAGTACGTGCGTAGGCATGCGTGGCACAAATGTATGCACTGAGCCATACATTCTGCCAGCCTGCATTCTTGCCAATCGGGAGCAGATGCCTTGGGGGGGGGGGGGGGTCAGGTCATCTAGTTCCAGCTGCGTTCTTTGGTTGCGGCGCTTGCTCTGAGTGTTCCTGCTGGGTCCTCTGATGGGGGGCTACGCCAGATCAGCGCCGCGGACATATTTGAGATGGGGTCAGATCTGATCCACGCGGACAAGGATGGCCCAGGCTTGGACCCACAGGCAGCCTTGGGTTGTCGATACTTGGAGAGCAGAGTCGGGCCGGGAGTGGGGAGTTACGGCTCAGACTGTGCCGGGTGGCGTCACTATATACAGAAGTGTGTGTGGCTGCGTTGGCTGGATTATAGATGGGCTGAAAGTCCTCTCTGCGTTTGGAGGGGGTCTTTTCATGCAGGAGGTTTCTTCAGAGAGAGAGAGTGGTGGGGGGGGGTGGGGGGGGAGGGGCACTATGAGGAGTGGAGTAGCATCAGCCTGGCGGCTGATGTTACACCCCTTTCTGTTGGATGTTGTGATCGATATGTCAATCACATGTGCGTTCACCCGGTTGCAGAGACACATGTACACACGCGTGCATGTACAGGCACATGCACATGTACATGCATCCGCAGACAGGTAGTTCTATGAGTAAGGAAGTATGGGGATTGAGAAGTTGCCGGTGCAGACTCTGCCGTGGCCTTATGTGCCTGCCTGCCTGCCTGCCTGGTTATTAGGATATATTGATGGGCTTAATTTTCAGAATAACCCAGAGGGTACAATATTGAAGTTTCTGCCTGCCTGCCTGCCTGCCGTATGCAGGCCAGGAAAATAACCCCCACGCCACGCCCATCCGCGGCACACATCCCGACCCTGCCTCGCTCAAGCAGCTCTCTATGTGTGCGCGTGTGTGGCCCAGGTGGGGACACCTGGCAGGCTGGTGGACCACCTGACGAACACCAAGGGCTTCAGCCTCCGGGGCCTCAAGTACCTGGTGGGTGCCCGCGCACCCTCACACCTCCTGCTCTGCTCCAGCTGCTGCTGCTGCTGCTGCTGCCTTCCCTCCTGTACCTGCAGTGCACGTGTACGTATGTGAGTTTGTCTCTGGGTTTAGAGTCCTGGCGCGCTTGGCTGACAGTCAATTTGCATCGTGTGGGCGTCTTCTGCTCCGTTGTCAATTGACGTGTACGGCTGACATGGCGGACGGCAGGTGCTGGACGAGGCGGACCGGCTGCTGAACATGGACTTTGAGGCGGAGATTGACGAGATCCTGAAGGTGGTGCCCAAGGAGCGCTCCACCTTCCTCTTCTCCGCCACCATGACCAACAAGGTAGCTGCCGCCCCCAACCCCGCCCACGGCTGTCATGCCGCACGCGCGAGCGCGCGCGCGTGTCTGTGTACGTGCGTGCACGCGCTCACCTGCGCATGTGTTTGTGCGTGCGTCTTTGCATGTGGTGACGTGTAAGAGATTCTGTATGCATGTGCACATGTTGGAGTCTATGCAGGTAGAGGTGTGTGTGTTTGTGTGTGCGTGCGTGCGTGTGTGTGTGTGTGTGTGCGTGTGTGCGATCTTCACGGTTTGTATTCAAGTAACTGTGTCGTTCGGATGAGGACAGACCGTTATCTCTTGGTGTGGCCACACTCTTTCACGTCCCCTCGATCCTTTCCGTGGGTAAGCCACGCACATCCACATGCAGGTCTCTTGCTCCCGCTCCCTCAGAAGCGTGCCTCCTGCATGCATGCGTGCACCCCCTTGTGCCTGCGTGCTCACCTGCGCCATGGGAGGACAGGTGGCGAAGCTGCAGAGGGCGTGCCTGCGCAACCCGGTGAAGGTGGAGGTGTCGTCCAAGTACTCCACCGTGGACACCCTGCGCCAGCAGTACCTGTTTGTGCCCGCCAAGTACAAGGTCAGCTGGCCTGCTTCACCCTCTCTCCCTCTCAGAGGACGGCAGAGGGGAGGGTACGGCAGGTCGCAGCAGAGAACCCTGATTGTAAACTACGACCCTGAAACTAAACCTAAACCCGAAACCCTTTGAGGTGAAGGCAGAAGAGAGGCCAAGGGTTGAGGGCAAGGGCTCTTTGACCACTCGCCAACACACACGCATACACGCACATACACACACACACACACACACACGCGCGCGCGTGCGCGTGTTATGCGTGCGCTATGCATGCCTCAGTCTCTGGGGTTGTTCATGCTGACTACAGGGCAGGAACGGGGGTCGGCATGCACATATGTGCACGCTAGAAGAGGAGGGAGGGCATACAGATGTACACACGCATTTGCGCGGGGCGCCCAATCGAGCGCATGCTAGTGCAAGATGTGTGTGTGCCTGTGCCTGTGTGCCCGTCAACTTCAAGAATTCGAACAAGTCGGATGAAATTAGCCAAATAGTAACAACAAGGCTGGCGATGTCAGCGAAGTTGAATGCTCAGATGCCACGTCTCGGGGGCGGCGGGCATGGGTCCAAGGGAGGCGGGTTGCGCAAGCGTCATAACAATTCAATCAAGTACTTGACATCTCATGAAGGATGAGGGTGAAGCAAGCAACGCTACTTTGACAGGGATTAAGGAATCAATCAAGATGTGGTATGTGGAAGCATCGTGACTCGATGAGGTCAAAGGGCTGGAGGATTCACGAGAGCATCATTACCTTGCCAGGGTGCTCTGGTGCAAGGCCGCAGCGAGCATCAGTTCTTCGTCTCCCGGGTCACGCTCTGTCCCATGCCTTTGTGCGAAAGTAGTGAGAGCAAGTCAAAGGCCGGAGTTGTGGAGCTGGGATGCTGTTGAAAACAACGACGACGATGGCGGTCATGGTGCCCAGAGTGTCAAGGGGTTAGTGCTGAGCGTGTTGAAAATGCTGGGGCGTGGGAGGGGGTTAAGTGTTGGGAGAGCTCAAGCGTCAGTGTCGATATTGCTGAGAGTGACGAGGGGAACTTGCTGAGGGTGGAGATTAGGGGCAAGTGCTGAAAGTGCCGAGGTTGCTTTTGGGCCCGGGGCGGGGTTGGGGGGGGGGAGGGCAGGACTGCTACTTGGTGTATGTGGCGAGCGAGCTGGCGGGCGCCACCATGATGGTGTTCACGCGCACGTGCGAGGCCACGCGCAAGCTCGCGCTCGTGCTGCGCAACCTCGGCTTCGAGGCCATCCCCATCAGCGGCCAGATGAGCCAGGTGCGCGCGCGCTGCCCCACCCGCCGCCCGCCACACCCGGCTCCGCTGCTTGGCCTGCCTCTGATCCCTGAAAGAGTCGACACTAAAAGGCTGCAGTAACTCGGAGTCAGCAGGCCAGGCCTGGAAGCCCTGGCTCGCCCTCTGACACCTCCCCTGGAGCCTCCCCTGGACGCCTGGCGCCTCCACCCACGCCCACGCCCTTGGCCTCTTGGACACTTCCCCTCATGCAGGAAGGGAAGGAGTGGCTAGAAGTGCACAGGCCCTCAGCCCTCAGGAGCGGCCTCTTACTCGGAAGCAGCTGCCCCGTCCCTCCCCCTCTTCCCTGTTTCTCCCCTTCACACTCCTTGCTCGTTCTCTGTACCCTTTGCCTTCTGCAGTGTGCTAGGGGACATGCATCACTCTTGGAGGACAACCTGGGCACTGCGGGCTCTATGCATGAGTATGTGCTCGTGCGCATCGGGTCTGGTCAAGCTGCCGCCTGGTGAGCTTGGGAGTCGCCACACGCGCGTGTGTGCGTGTGTGCGTGTGTGCGTGTGTGCGTGTGCGTGAGAGAGAGAGTGCGTGAGTGATGAGCACCTTCCCAAGCTTCTTGGTCCAGTAGGATGCACTCTCCGCAGTCAGGCGGCGGGCCTTCTGCCTGCCTGGCCTACACGCTCCAGCACCGCTGTTGCATCGGCATGCATGCCTGCTTCCCCGCCCCTCCCTTACTGCCTCTCTCCAGCTTACCGTCCCCTCCCCGCGGCAGGGGGAGAATGTGAGCTGCTGCTCTGGGCCGTCTGCGGAGGCCTGCATCGTTCTCTCTCGATGTCGTGACAGCTGCTCCTTACAGACGAAGAACCTCTTCTACTCAGGGATACATCTTGCTGGCTCATACCATTACTGCTAGTATGTACGCGCGCACACATGTTCCTGCATGTACTCCTGTGAGTGTGTGTGTCTGTCTGTGTAAGTGTACATGCATTGGCTGTGAGCCTGAATTCGAGCGGAGTGGGTTGCATGCGTCTAGCTGCACCGACGTCCTTAACAATAGGCGTGCACGTGTTTGCCGGGTGACGGGGGGGGAGCAGCCAAAGAGGCTGGGTGCGCTCACCAAGTTCAAGGCAGGGGAGCGCAGCATTCTCATCTGCACGGACGTCGCCAGCAGGGGCCTGGACATCCCGTCCGTGGATGTGGTGGTCAACTACGACATCCCCACCAACTCCAAGGTACTGCCGGCCTGCGAGAGGGATGGGGTTCCTGCCATGGCCCCTCTTATGGCCGGAGGCACAGGCGTGTGCACGCAAGCGCACGCATGCACGCACGCACGCACACGCACCCCTGCAGGCACGGGCACAGGCAGAGGCTGAGCCCCAGCCCGGAGGACTGTCGTGTCGGCTGCGACGTCTGAGGATGGCCTGCAAGGGTTGTTGGTTAGTGACTGGTGCTTGCTTGAGCGCCTTTGGGGGGTGTGGCAGCATCGCAGACGGTGCCTTGTGCCGCACTGACTGGCTGATGTTTTGTGTGTGGGTGTTGCCCCTGATGATTTCCTCAGCCTCTCGGCTCCATGCCTGGTTCTTCCTTTGTATCAATGCCCCCTTTCCACGTGGCGCGTCGTTGGATAGCCGTTTCACTCAGCGGGCGTTCTCAAATTTTTATTGTTTTTTCTCCCGTGGTGGTCATTGCCTTTGGACGGTCGCCTTTGCGTGCCCAGGACTACATCCACAGGGTGGGCAGGACTGCCCGGGCGGGCCGGTCAGGGCGTGCGGTGTCCTTGGTGACGCAGTACGACGTGGAGCTATTCCAGCGCATCGAGCAGCTCATCGGTGAGCGAGCGCCGACTGACCCTTCTGACTCCCGTGCAACGCTTCCTGAGCCGTTACATCCTTCTATACAGACACGCGTGCATTCTCATAGACCCGGCTGGTGGACATTTGGCATACATCGGCAACTGAATGGTTGTGTGTGGCGGAGGCGCCTGGAGGTTGCATCCGGGGGGGGGGGGGG
>WELA01003775.1:517344-536107 GCA_009602735.1 Mesotaenium endlicherianum
GGGGGGGGGGAGGGAGGACAAAAACTGGGGGAGAGTGGCCGAGGATTAAAAGTGACAGAGCGTAAATCTGGTGAGGGGGGGGCTGCACCTGCCAGCACTAGCTGCTGGCAATAATGATAGGGATGCACTCGAGACTTGTGCGATAGAAACTCATCTCTTCCTGATCCGTCTCTGGGCTATATGAGTGGCCCGGTCTGGCCCCTGAGGCCTGCTGGAGGAGCACTCGCTCAGGCTTCCACTTGTCAGGAGCATGATTCTTTCGGGGCTTTAGGACGCGCTAAGCCAGCCGCAGTGCAATGTCAGTTTGTTTGTGCTCTCCCCCCCTCTGCGTATGGGAGAGCCTTCTGGCACACTCTTCTGCTCCCTCGGTGTGCCGGCCCTATGCATGATGGCGTTGTGGCTGCCCCCCTTCTTACAGGGCAGTCATCTCTCTAGCATGTACCTGTTGCCCTGCCTCTTGTTGCAGATCTTGTCTTCTTTCAGCTCTTCCCATCTACGTCCCCCTCCCTGTGGGCCCTCCCACACGCCCTCCTTGTCCTACCTCCTCCCAAATACACCCCCCCGCTCCTTCTCACTCTTTCTCCTGCTGGTACCTTAAGCTGATGTTTCTCTTGGAGCTCTCTTCTGCTCTCCTTTCTGCTTCTGCATCTCCCGCCCTGCAACAGGTGACAGTTGCCGCATCAGCAGGGCTGCTGGGGGGCGCGCTCCTGGCGGGTGCTGACCAGTGGACGGAGTATCTGCGCTACTTCCAGGAGAGCCGATTTGTAATCACATTTTCCCCTTGCACATGCCTCCCTTGCAGATACTTATCACATGCATGCACGCTCACTTTCACACATGCATATCACACACACACACATACACATACAAACACACATGTGCTGTTGTACAGCTGTTGGTATGCAAGCAGATGAAGTGAATTGCAGCAGCAACAGCAGCATCGCTAACAAAACCGTTGGATACAGCTCCTCCCCCTGTTGTTACGACAAAGCCAGTTTTCTGGAGCTTTACTGCTGACCTGGAACGTGTGCGTCCGGTTGTTATGCAGAGCTGACGCGTGTATCGGGGCGTGCTGATCTGGCGTGCAGATACACGTGATGTCGATTGACTTCATGATTCTGACGTCCTTCTTCCCCTTCTGGGTGAGCAATGACGCTTCGGTCCGCCGATGGTGAGCTTCTCTCACGCCCCGTCTGAGCCTGTTCCTGTATCACCTCGTTGCCATGCGTGTACCCGGTTTCAACTACAAGTGTGTGTACAGTGCAGGCATTGCATACTTGTTGCGTAGCACAAATAATGTGCCAGTGATGGTGTATGAAAGTACACTCGTGCTCTCAACTTGGAGACCTTTGAGGTCCGACAGGGATCAATGTCCCACCCTGTGTGCCTGCAGTTTTTGCTGTTCCACACCAGGCAGCACACCCGTGGGGCTATTATTGCATGGACCAAATCTGAATTTTCTCTCTCTGGGCTTTCCCCGTGTGTACAAACTGGTCAGTCACACGACTGAAACTTGCGGTCTGTGAGTTGAGGGCCCATGGGATGTCAGCGGGCTTCCTCCACCTCCGACGTCTAGGATTCAAGTGAGCCATGGAGAATTTAGAGATGAAAAGATGGCATGTTACGGTGGGCGACCAACATTCTCTTATGTCAAAAGTCTGTTCCAACAGCGTGCCGACGTGTGTAACCACATGTTGGCTAACACGTGCGCGTGCGCAAGTGCTGACAAGTGGCATGCTGTGTTGCAGGGCGGGTGGAGATGCCCTGCCATTGGCTCTCTCGGTCATTCCTGTCGTGGGGCCCGCCATCTATCTCCTTCTGAGGCCTCCCCTCCCAGAAGCTGATGCAAAGCAGGAGTAGCTAGCTTTGCCTGTTTTTTGTCATAGTTTTCCATTCTTATCTTCCTTATCTTACGTCCTGCCTTCCCTGACCCATCGACTCCATCTTTCAGGCTGACCCGTTAGCTGGTACAGTTCAATGGAGTGCAAGAAAAGGTTACAGTACATGTACCGGTAGTGCAGGAGGTACACCATGTTCATAGGGGGGCACATCCTTGTAAGCATGTGAACTCCTTGATGGACGTTCCAGAACAGATAATAAAGAAAGAAATGGACGGTCCTGTGGAATTCAGCAGCAAGCTGATACACTTGGAGTTGAGTAGTGGGGTAGTTTAGGGCGTCAACATGAAGATTGGGATGATGGGGACAGACTTTTCTTTTTGGCCGTGCACGATGAGGTTGTGGCAGCGTCCCGGGGACTGCCTTTTTCAGGAAAATGATTGAGAGAGGAAGTCTGGAAATTCTTAAAAAGCGAGAAGCCATGTTGTGTGTCCTTCAGTGACTAAGATTGAGAGGTTATCCTTTAGCATCAAAGATCTGAACATATAGGGAATGCCTCTGCACAATCATAATTCTGAGAAAGAAAATCAAACGCGTGGGTTGATATAATAAAATTTCACTCTTTGTTGTGTTCGTGACGTCCATCTGAATGCATGCAGATGCATGATTCAAAGTACCACTAGCTCTTTTGGTGAATTGCAGGTTTGTCGCAATCCGAACTTTGACAAGTGGTCAAAGTGTCGATTTCGCACGTTGCCGTGTTTGCTTGACATACCTAAATCCCGTAAAGGCTCTTTTTTGCATAGCAGCCTTTCATTGCAGCAGGAAGTAACTGCTGCACTTCCCTACCTACCCTCCCCTCTAACCCCGACCTGCCACTGGGAGGTGCACGGGTCAGGCCCGAACCTAAGATGGGGCTAGCACTAGTAACAGCAATGCCCTAAAGTGTTGTTTTGGTACCCTAAGGCCTGTTGGCATCAACTTGCGGAGAATTTTCGGTGGCCAATTCCAATACACCAATAGCATCATGTTGGCTTTTGCAAAAGAGTCACATTCTCGTACAAATGCACAACGATCGGTGCAGTTGCTAGTTCAAGCGTTTTTTAGGAGATTGAACAGAGTTGCCTTAACATAGTTAAGTGTATTAATGAAACAAAATCTAGCTAGATTTAGAGAGGATTAGACAAGAGCAGATTACGCGCATTGTGGCACATTATTTCTCCTACAATTCTTTCTATAATCACCTTCCTTCTTCAAAATTTAGGCAATTTGAACACAAATTGTCAAGTTTGTCTTTGTCCTGCTTTATAAATATCAGTGCTTATGCTAGCATTTTCAATGCCTCATCATGATACAGAGCAATTTACTATATGTGCAAGGCTGCCGCATTGAAAACAAAGCCTGATCTTTATACCTAGCACCTTCTGCAAAAAAGGTTACTATGCAAACAACAACAAATGTAAGTCACTAAGAATCAAAGGAAAGAAAATATCACATCAAGAGAAAGGTGGTACAGATGAAACATTCCATTGGAAATTCTGCATCAATCAGGCAAAAAAGTCCCCTTTCGCTACCCCTACCATACACCGTCTGTCCACTTTGTGACAATCTTCCAAAAACGACTTTCTGAAACCAGGCCATTAACCACTCGGGCTATATCTATGTCATCATACAGCACGCTCGGAGAAAAATAATATTTACGTTGTTTCTCCGAGCACAGCTAGACTACAAGAATTGATGCCCGCAGCGAATCACTACCTGGTGAAAGGGCCAACCTACCACCCTTCTTTAGCACGCAACCTCAAACATGCGAGAAGAAGTGCAATACATAATCACTCGCCCCCTCCCCCTTGCAGATTCTTTAGTAGGTTCAACAGGTGTAGAAACAAGTTGACAATGTCGAGGTAGAGCGCGACAGACGCCCAAATGTAATCGTCGTAATCGTAGCGTTTGATGAGGTTGTCCGTGTCATACACGATGTAGACGCTGAACAGGATGGCGCCGATCAGAGAATACACGAAGTGCCCCGTCCTACCGAAGGGGAAGAACGCCTGTCATGAAAAAAGAGAGGATGCAGAGAGCAAAGAACACATCATCAGCACAGGCCAGTCTCAATGGCGCAAAGAACATATATAGGCATATATATGGGGGGCTCGTTATGTCGCCGGTTAACATGGTCAGTGGGCTCGACAGGACAGCACTATCAGGCGGATACGTATCACAGCAAGTTTTAAGAGTTGGTTGGAAGCAGGTGTGACCTGGCCCTTCACGCTCATAAAGCGTCGAAACATAATAACGAACTTACTGGACTGGATACCCGCCCTCAAGTACGAAAGGGCTCGTAGGGAGGGCGTGGGAGTTGGGTCCCGGGTAAGTGAAAGGCGCAGGTGTGCGGACACAGGCGGGCAGGCAGTCAGACAGGGTAGTTGCTGAGGGTTGGACACAATGACATTTGGTCAGTTGTGTCCATGGATGCTCTATGTGTGTGCGAGTGTAGTTGTGCACGTGCACTCACTTGTGTGCGTGCATGCGTGTGCGCGTTTGTGCGCATGTGTGCAAGTCTGCGTGTGACAAACGTCACGCCTACATCCAGACGAAAGAACCAGGACCGATGGCTGGTTTGCTGGTTTAATGAACCGACAGGGGAGCCAAAAGACCCCCCCTTTTGCTCGAGTGCAGGCCAACGCCACGCGTACGTGCATGCGTGCATGAGTGAGGTCTGCATAAGGGGGCCGCGAGGGAAGCATGGGGACTTGGGAGAGAGGAGGCCCATCCCGGGCGGCAGTACCTGAATGAAGCCCCAGAGGCAGAGGCACATGAGCGCCACAAACAGCATGGGGCCCAGGAAGTGGAAGTCGTAGCCCTGGCGCGCCGCCCAGAAGGTGTAGGCCGTGAGCCCGATCACCACGGCCGCCGTCAGCACCAGCGCCTCCAGCACAATGGTGCCTGCTCCTCCCGACAGCCATGCATGCGCACGCATGCAAGGGAGGACGGGGTGAGGGGTGTGCGGGGGGGGNGGGGGGGGGGGGGGGGGGGGGGGGGGGGGGGGGGGGGGGGGGGGGGGGGGGGGGGGGGGGGGGACAAGCGTGCGTGTCTACTCCCGTGTACTCCGGGAACATGTGCTTGTGCGCGCACGCGAGGAGAGATATGAGAGGTATGGCCCGCGATGGGGACAGGGTAGGGGAGGGAGGGTGGCACGTATTGCCTATTTTTGCTGGCAGACAGTAAGGAGCCGGTGAGGAGTGTGAAGCGAAAAAGTAGCACGAGGGTGGGTGGACGTGCTAGCTCCAGGGTGAACACCCGCCGCAAAGCAGGGGAGCTCCAAGTAATCGCCTCTCTATGTTACACCATCGCAATAAGATGTTAAGTGTGCAGATATGCGTGAGCACTCGTGCGACCACACATTCACGCGTCATGTGCCTCCATTGCTCTTGCCTGGGAAGCACGTCCTGCCGGCCCCCGGCTGCCAGCCTGTGTGCATGTTGCGGTCGCGCTGCCATCGGTGAAGCTCTATCGCACAGCGCGAGGCACAGGAAGAAAGGACAGCGAGACCAATAAGAACATCTCTGAATGAATACTCACAAGGACAGGTAGTGGGTGTCCAGAAAATGAGAGCGCTGGAAGCTGAGCTTGTGCTGGAAGCTCCCGCAGTCAACAACTTCATGCAAAGGGGGGACCTGGGGGNTCTAGGGATAAGTGTTTGTGGGAGCACCTTCAGAGAAGGCGCACGCGAGACCGATGGTGAGCGACAGCGAGACAGTGAAGAGCGCCAGCAGAATGAGGTTTGTCGGGTGGCTGCGGTGGTATGCCGACAGCGCACACAGCACTGCCACATGCATCACAAGGCACCAATAGACACACTCAAGCCAGGCGTCAAAAGAACAGACATACACACATGCACACAGGCACACACGCACTGATGCACGCGTGCGAGCGTACACATAGACATGATCTTGGGCCGGTGGGCGTGGCGAGCTTACTGCAAGGCCCCAGACAAGCGTCATCCTCTCAGCCGCATGCCCCTATTGCTTGTTCACGTGCCACCAGAAGGAAACGCCTCGCATGCGAGCAGATGCAGCATGACAATGTGCTTGTGGTGGCAGAGGGCAGTTTTGGGGGGGGGGGACCCACCCACATGCCTGCCTCAAAGGTCCCAAGCCTCAAAGCCCCCTCCCCTCCCCCTCACAGCACGTCCCCTCAACAGTTCTCAGCTGGTACTACCAATAGACTGCTGCAAGAGCTACGGTGCCTGGCATGACTCGTCCTGCAGACATACAGAGTCGTGCATACAGCTGCAGGCTTACTGCATTTCTTGTCCATCACCCCACCCCCAGGCCAGGGGGGCAAAGCTCAACGGTCAGTGGCTCGCTGCTGCACATGTGCACACCCACATCATCCCTCCTGCTCCTGTGAGGGTCTGTCTCTCCCCACTCAGCGTCGCTTCTTCAGTGCCCACACAGGTTCTCAACACACGTGTGTCTTCCCCTTCCACAACCACTTGGAGCTTCTCCCACTAAAGCTCTCTACGTACTGAGCACAAACCACACCTCCCCTAAAGAGAAAGCCCACTTGTTCATACACAACTTCCACGGACCAAGTGGCATCCCTGTGCGCCAAGCACTGCACCCATTCTGACCCAAGAGCTCACGTCTGCCCCCTTCCCCCGCTCTCTATGCTGCAGGCCAGTTCATGGACGTCCATATATCGGAAACCCCTCACCCACGAAGGAAGCAGAGCGCCGAGCACACCATAGGGGCGCAGCGTCTGGTGGACAGGCGCTCCGTTCTCACAACTGCGCCCGCATGGCACGTCCCAATGATTCCCTTCCAATCTCTACCTAATCTCATTCACTCGCCTTGTTTCTCCCTCCNGAGAACTCCACACACTCGGACTGGAAAGGATAGGCTGCTTGCTTGCTCATCCTCCTTGTGAAACGTAACATTCCCCACCAGCAGGAAGGAACTATAGAGCACACTCGTGCCAAAAGTGCGGGTCTCTATCACGCCTTCGAAGGTGTGGCATGGTGAGCAAGCAAGGGAGAGAGGCGGGGGGGGAGGCAGGGAGGGAGGCAAACGGGTGGTAACTCACGGATGAAGGGAAAGATGGCGACCACGATGAGGGAGCCCGGGGAGGCCAGCACAAAGGACTTGACGGGCGTGCTGTTGATCACCACCAGCACCACGCCCAGCGTGAGCAGCACCTGGATGCACAGGATGCCGTACACCTGGCACGCCACGGCCACCACGTGCAGGGAGCCGTAGCCCCACACGCCTTGGTTTAATACTCAACACAATAAAATAGACATGACTGTGTCTGTGTGTGCATGAGCAAGTGGACGCGCATGCCGTTCATATGCACCGGCTGAGGGGGTCAGGAATGGCGCAGCAAACAATCAGAGACTACTAGGAGCACCGCCATCCTGGCAACACCAACAGCTAGAGGATGACAACACCTCAACTCGGCCTCGCCTGGCAGGGGCTCCCACGGCTGCCACACGTCCTTCAGCACGGTGGATAAGGGCATCTGTCCTTGTCCTCAGTTACCTATCACCGGCATGTTTGAATACCCTGGGATAGGGTTCTCAATAGCCAGCTTGGAAGCATGCACAGTTCAGGTGTGATGGACCAAGCCATACCATGCCATACCACATACCACACCATGTCATAGCATGCCATCCCAAACCATGCTCAAGGTACTCCACCGTGACTTGCCACAATCACCCACTTGGATGCCATGGAACCTCAGCCAGAAGCTACACTGGGAAGCTCGTCACATGCAACTAACGCTCTCCCTAGAGCCCTTAGGCCCTAGAGCATAAAGACGTCCTCAATAGAAGAAGGCAAAAGCTTCCAGTCCCCCGAGATCTCCTCAATTAAACATAAAGAGGAAAACCCCTCTTATACCCAAGTGATGCATGGCTTGGTATCGCACGGACATCTGGAAACCTCCTTCTTACTTGTACGACGTTTTAAAGGCTTGGTGATACAGATAAGCGCCCTACTTGCCACCTGGAGGATGATACAGCAAGAATTCATGCACCTAGATACAAATAATCCAGCACCCTTGTCCCCCATAAACCATCGTCCCCCCTCCCCCCCCCCCCTGCATAATACATATGGCTTGCATACATGTCTCCAATCTTAGCAGCAGCTTCCTCCACCTTGTACTGGCTCCATGCCTTCGCACAGGTCTTAGTTCATCTGCAAAAACTACGTAATAACCATGTCCAGTGCTCCTACGGAAGCCCCTTCTACTATTTGATGGTCTTCAGGGTACAAGAAACACTTTACACTCCTGCTTATAACTATCAATATGTGCTCGAGTAATCGATTGGACACAAGCACAGTGAATAACTGCCGCCATCATCTGCTGCAGATTTCAGACTTGGAGTAGAGCACAGACTCTAGCTGAGCAGGCATCGATTTAACTCTTTCCTTGTAAGGCGAAGCATATTATACCTTCCTAATGAAGCCCCAACGCAGCATGTTCTCATCATCGCTTGCTTGAGGATACAAGCTCGGACCCGCGTCCCCATAGCCAGTCTCTATGTCAGCATATCCGGACTTGCTCGGATATTGGCCCGTTGACCCGTACATCGCCACACCAGTGTTCGTAAGCACCCAGGTATATGATACTGACAACTTTTCCGTAAACAATGTCTTATCTTTTACCTACAGGTGCCCTCGCAACCTCACGAGCGGAATCAGATTCAGCGGTGATGTTTAATCACGAGCCTGGGGCTACCACTACTGTTCTTTATGCGATCGCTTCACCTGTACTTCAACTTATAGGATTTTTCCACTGTATAGGATATAGATCAACCTAACACTACAAGCTGATGATGCGCGGGTGTATTATAAGAATTCGTCTGAAGGATGCTGAAAGATGCTCTCCTCTTATCGTCGACGTCTCGGTTTTATCCCAGTTAACCCGCATACAGGACGTTATACTGGAGAGCACTGGAGAGCAGCCACAAGGGCAACCATGGGCCAGCTCCTTGCAGCCACTTGCAGCCCATTGTCGGGTTTGGTCGGATTGACCACTCAGCAGTCAACGACATTCGAGCGGGAGGCGTGTACATGGTTGTGCATCTGTTTCAATCTGTTTTCATCGGCATACTACTCGGCCCTACTCGGCACGCTTGGTGGGTGTATTTGGCCGTATGCCAGCCAATGCCAGGGCCCAGCCTGGGCCAGCCTGGGCGTCCTGGGGCTGACAAAAATTTGCTTATATCCTGTTTTATCGGTCATTTTTTTGCAAACGTTGTCCCTCATGGCCAACTGGTTTGTTGCGAATTTCGCATCATGCCATTGATTTCACTCAACTGTGACGAATTTCTTGAATAGTGAGGCACATTTTTCTTCGTGCAGCAATGATGTCATATGAACCACTCGTCCAACAATAGCACTACACTTCGAACTGATCCATTCTGAACATAATAAGACTGCAGGCTCAATGCACAATCATACTTAGGGCTCGTATGCAATGTAATACGCATGCTATTCTTAAGAGATTTTGTGAGTATTTTGAGTTTTATTATGATCGTATCACTGCAATTCCTGTTTGCACCGTATTCAGGAGAGGAAAGTAGTTATACATCGAGTGCAGATTTTTTTAAAATATCAACAAGGCAGCCAGCCATTGACTTTTGCCCGATACACCTGATGGTCATTGAAAAATTACAAGCTCAAATTTGTACACTACTGGAAATTGTATATAGGCGGATTGCTTGGCCAAGTCACTCCTCGTGACTTCTTTTACAAAGCATGACCAGCACAGTACATTTGCAAAATATGTATTGGACACTTCTTTTTATATACGATAAATTTATGCTCCACATTCTGTATTGCAAGAGAAAAAGGGAGCAAAGACAAACAGCTCAGTTTGCGAAAGATGGCAACGACCACAGTTTTCTTTTAAAGCTGGTATCGGCATAATCTTTCCTTCAACTTTATTGCTAGGAAAGCAGGCAGCAGGTCACACGGGTAGCACAGGTACAACCGTGCTGGCTGTAAAGCAGACAGTCTCATCAACACTCCATCAAGAGGGGCCATAACAATTTGCTTCTGACACTCACAAAATGCCTTGATAGAGCAATCAACCTTGCTCCACAATCCTTCATTTATTTCCTCTTTCCTACCCTGGCAGGAGCTTCTATAATGACTGGAGAAGGGCGTCAAACATCCAGCGACATACAGCAACTATGTACATAAAATACAATACACACTCAATCTTCGTCTCAAGGTACATGAGTGTACCTGGAGTGGAATATGCCACAGCGCTTTGCAATCATCTCTAGGCGACTACAATCAAGGGCCATTTTTCACTTTGCATCGTTGAACACAGCTTCGTCTATCATGCCGCCCAGGTAATTATCAAAGTACCCCTTAGGTTCAGTAACAAACCGCGATATAATATCCCTCAAAGTGATAATTCCTTGCACACACATGTTGTCATCAACAACATATATTCGATGAATGTGCCTGGTAGCCAGCGTAGTGATGACGTCCAACAAGGTGTCGGTAACTTGACATGTGACCGGGGGTTGCAAGACCGGTGAGAATTCTGATGGTTCTGCTGCATAATTGGAGACTATAGAGACGTAAGTTTCCACGGTGAGATCCCTGCTCACAGAGAAGTAGGCACCAGTTCTTTATGTGAAGTCAGAAGCAGAAGCAGGCATCTATGACTTTATGCTTCATCAGCTAAGAGACTCCAAATCTTCTCTTTACCATCAGCTTTTCTCTCATGTGCAATTACATGGTACTCTCATGATATAGTAAGTTGCTATTTTAATCATTCCAGCTGTTTGTCAATGCGCAATAATAGTGAGCTAAGTTTGTCAAGGAGCTAAAAAGCTGAAGTTACCAAGTAGCACACACAACATAACAGATAGGGGAAGAATGTCGAGTCGTACTTGCGCTTGTGAAACAGCTCGGGCTGCAAAAGCAGAAAGCGCGCATCGCGAACACTCATGTTGGCAACTATCTTGCGTTCCTCCCCTTGAGTTACAGGTAGCCCCCCAATGCCTTTCTCCCGCATCAGCACAAAGGCCTCCAAGACCAGCTTCTTCTCGTCAACTGTCACCACCTGGTGAAACATTGAATCTTGAGTCTGAGGCGCATTGCCAATACTCTCTCACACTTATACTGTGGGTGTTACTCAGCACAGGAAACTTGCAAGCATGTCACACCTGACTGAAGTTCTTAGTATACGATGCAGTGCTACTGGAGGGCCAAGGCTCTGCTCGGGAATACAGGCCATAGATATGCACCAACTGCATACAATCTTAACGATATATGCTCAAGCAGCAGGTGGCCGGTCAAAGCCAAAACAGTACAGAACAGTTGGTAAGCCAGCCATCCACACGCAGCAAATCTCTTGAGCAAACAAGAGCACAGTGCAGACGGGGGGAGCCAGGAACTGGCAGCATGACAGGCGACAAGCAGTATGGAACCACTTTCAGTTTGGAGTGAGCTGGCCAGCGCCCATCACCTCGTCTGGCGCCATGAGGGGCAGTCCCAGTTGTAGCAGCGTCTTTGTGGTGATCAAGTCAAACCAGTCATAACCCTTGCACTGCGCCAGTCCTCGCACCACCGCTGACTGAGTGATGAGGTTCAAGATGTAGGGCGATCCCATTTCCACCACTGGGACGCTCCTCAGGCGAAACTTGGACAGCAAGAGCAGCACGGTCAGCATGTTGTCGTTGGGCTGCACCGGCAGGAACGGAGCCCACCGGTATGACTTTGTGACGTCAGAAACCTGCATACGATAAAAGATTTTAAAAAAACAAAAAACCGTTGAGCAACACTTGGACATCAGCGAAGGCACTGCCAAATAGAAGCTAGTGCAATGCAGTGATAGTGATCTGGACATGTCTCATAGTAACTTGCAGCAATAAGAGAAAGAGCATTCTTCAGTAGAGCACGTGGCAGATAGCGCTCACAGCTTCCGAGGACAAGGATTTAATGACCAGACCACCTCAGTGTCAGCATTTCACTTACAGAAGGTGATATGTTTATATCAGACTCAGGAGAAAAAATCTTAAGGAGTATGAGAGATCTGACTTTGACGGACAAACTTTGGCCATCAACCGATGGTTAGTGGCCATCATGACACAGTAATTCATGCTCTGGAGCAGAAAGCAAGAGAGCATACTCAAAGCACTTATTTTAAGCCATCACACGAGTCTCACACCTTCATACACGCCTCAGGTGGCAAAATATATTGATCATAACTTTCAGCTCTTTCCTACATCCTGCTATAGAATGCACTGTCCTCCCAGCGCGTTTGGTAAAATTGGCCACATTATAGCAGGAGGTAAATTCCTGCTTAAAAGATCGAAGTGAGCTAGAGCCTGACAGAGCTGTGTTCTAAAGTACTTATCAAACTTGCTAGACTCAAATTTGTGTACATTCCCTTATTTCACATGAACAACCAGTTCAAGGGTGCAACTATGATAAAGGCTTCTAGTCCCCGAGACCTACCACAACCACTCCAGGGTTTATATTTAATAGGTCAATGTTCACATCATTATCAAAGAGTTGAGTATTAAACAATTTCCATGTAATCCAGTATCTGGCTGCCCATACTGCAGCACCAACCAGGAGCAAAGCACACCCCAAGCTGTAATATTCGTGTCAGTTTTCTTGACTGCCTCTTGTTTCACCTCAGTCTCCATTTGTGCATGCATGACTATCACAGCAGTAATTGTCTCACCTTCGTAGACTTGAAGGGCTCTTCTTGGAGCAGAATTCTATAAAAGTCCTCTCCAAGGGCATTGGCAGCAGATTGGGGATCTTTGCCCATCCCTCTATCCACGGCCACTCCGCCAGCAATGGCAGCACCAACAGCTGCTGCTGTAAGACCAGCCACTGCAACCGGACCTGTCATGCCCAATGCAACAGCCCCCAGTGCTCCTGCTGCACCTGCTCCCATACCTGTTGCAGCTGCTGTGCCTGCCATAAAAGAAAATTCCAGACAGATAAGTGATATATTGGAATTAGGAACCAACCCGTATATACTCGTCCTTCGAATTGTGCAAAGATTAAGCAGGTCAGGGAGTATGCAATTAATAAATATGAAAAGCACCTTCTCTGTCATAGCTCTAATCTCTTATTTAGTGTGGATGACGCAATTCACATTGAAGGATAGAGATGCATGGAGCATGACCGGCGCAAGTCTGTTCAAGCTCAAATTGCTGACAAGCTACTACCAGAGGAAGCCTAGCTCCTTCATCAAGGACACCAGATGAGTCATTTCTGCATAGTACCGCCCAACTAAAGAAGGTGAGGTAAACAATTTAAAATTATGTGGAGCAGTCTCAAACCTGCTGCCAGAGCAGCTGCAGCCAGCTCTGCTTGCTCCAACACCCATAGGACAATAGCAGGAAAGTCTACCATTCCCAAGTAGCGCTCCGACCAAGTCTTATCAGCAGGCACCGAGACGTTCCTCACTGGAGCCGACAAGATATTGTTTTCAGATAGTGTCTGAATAGCTTCCAAGATGGTCGCATCTGAGGAGATTTCCACAACTGCAGATACCGACAGGTGTGAGTTAATTCCGTGCCCACAGAAGATTATTTGAAGTGAAATTCCTAAGGTAGTGCGATGGAGTAGCACATGTTACCCTTTATGAAGACGATAACTTGTAAAATTTGGCATGTACAGATAGCCAGAGAGTTTCTATGCACCTGGCTCACTTGCACTTACACCTAGAACATTCTTGAAAGCGTAAAATGTGACCTGCTAGGTGAGATTAGATAGACACTTCTTGCTTCCTCGCACCATACCTTTGCCAAGGTGAGGCTGAGGAAAAGAAGTGGCAGGAATTCCTTTAAACGCATTATTTATAATATCCTGCACCTCAGATGGTACACCCCCATTCCCATCACCCCAGAGCTGATGCAACTTTTCTCGAACGGTGGGCTCTATATTGGCTGCCATGTCCCTAACGATTCAGTTCCAGCTTTGAGGACTTGTAAGCAGACCTTTATTATGAGTATGAACAAGTGTCAAGTTACAAAACGAGATACCCCTGGGCCCAAACTCGCCTATGTGAATTCACTCGGGATGACCCAGTATGACCACCAGGACTGACCGGGACAGATTGTGCTCAACTACAGTCATAGCATGCGCTAGCAGAGGCCAAGGCCCACCAGCATGCACCAGCATATTCCTGTGTCACAAGAACTACTTCCTTACACGCTTAATGCTGGAACGTTGCAAACAACGTGGCTTCCCGGGACCCAACGAAGATGAAGGCCTATTTGGGGCGCGCGCTGGCGCCGTCCATATCTGTCGTGAAACCAGTCTTTACACGCTTGTTTAAGTCGTCCTATAGACTTCGAAAGGCGTTGCATGGAGCTGGTGGAGCATGGGTGGAGCCATGTCGTACCGCAGAAGGTCAAGGAGATGAGTCGCTGATGGTTGCAGTTAATTAGCTTCCTGTCATCGTCCGAGTAAATCAAACCCAGCCCAACAGTTCTAGCAACAGTTTGCTTACATTGCGTTCTTATAGCTCTTCCGTGGTGTTCTGGTACATTGTTCGTTGTATCCATGGCATTCCATAAGTTGGAGTCCGGCTGTGAGCTGGAGGTGGTAGATATGTTTGTCAATCAGCTAGCTTGGGCGGGGTCTGCAGGCTTTTAGACGAGTTTTTTTCTATTATGAGTCCACCTTTGCCCGGCTTGTTGACATCTCGTTGTTGAGCTAAAGAAGCAATAAGGCAAGCTGGGAGGTTGTTGTACTTGCATACCTTGTGGAATATACAACCTCTCTGTCTTTGTTAATTGGCAACCATTTTCCGTCCGAATATCGGTGGTGCCACTTAATATTGCAAACAGTCACTTAATCTGCACAGCATTTCGGGCCGGAGGAATGTGATGGTAGCAATCCACCCATGCTTTGCCGTTGTGCCTAGCTTTTGGCAGAGCTCAAGTGACATTCAGTTCCAATCTGCATATCAAACATTCTCACCAAGGTCAGTCTTATCCACAAATTTGTTGGACTGGTTTTGCAGATGTTATTATTCTGCAAGTAACTTCATATCTAAGCACTCTGCCAAATGTAAGACTGTCCAAGAATCTGGAAGTCAGTTAGAGCTGAGGATGGCCAGGTTGTGGCCAGAGTTGGACGGATTATTGTGTACACAGCATGAGTTTCTTCATTTGACCCTTGGCTTTCTCATTACGCAGACACAGGGGACAGAGGACGCAGTCCGAAGTGCTTGAGAGGAGGGCCAGGGATATCTTTTTCATAAAAATTAAAAAAGTTAGGCAGCCACACGATAGAAGTTGGCACATCACAGCTGCAGCCAATAGGGGTGGCAGTAGAGATTCTCAGGGTGGGAGCGGCAGAAGTGCCCATTCCCCATTTTCGTCCCTAAAGGACATTAAGGGAAACCTACCAGCAAAATCTACAGGACCTGTGAAGCCAGCCAAACAGAAGTCCTCCTTGAAGTCGAGTGGAGCAGCAGGTGGTGGAAATGAGGGAGGGAAGTTGCAGGGGAAAAAGAATGGCACTAGCAGCAATGGGGGGAAGGCGAGCAGTACAGCCAATGGTTCTGCCAGCTCTCAAAGTAGCCCTGTAAGAGCTGAGCTGACTAGTCACCAACTTTGAGTGACATCTTGTTCAGTGGTGTGGGTTGGAAGCAGTTGGGCCAAAGCACATATGCTCTTAGGAGTGCTGTGTGTGCTATTTTGTTAGAAGGCTGTTTCTACGTGTTACAGTAGTAAGCTAGAAGTACTTACCCTTCCAGAGCAGATTGTCAAGCCATTTATGAATGGTGTACGACGTATTGGCGATAGCCACTGTAATGGATGATGCCTTTGCCATATTTACTCCTCGTAGAGATGGAACTTGCGTGAGTCACTTTGGTCCCTTGGAGTTGTCTTACCTGTAAGCATCTCTTACTCTTGTGATAGAACTTTCTTGTGCAGAGTCCTGCCCCCAGAATAACGTCCAACGTTGGTCACAACCTGAAAGTCATGAAAATGTTCAAGGTCAGCTTCTGATCCCTCTTCCTCCCCTCACTGTCTCCAGCTCTCTCGAGCTTAGTAAGTGCATGAAGGTCCAGTGGAATCAAGTTGTTTGATGGCTGCTTGCTGCCTACTGCACAATTCAATCGACAGCACTGCTCAGATAACGTGGCTGATGGCAAATGCAGCGGGATCTCTCCAGTGAGGGCGCCTACGTGGTGTGAGGGACTCACATTATGAGCATGCAGCACTTCTGAGGCAGAAAGAATGTGCTCATGAAGTATGTTAGTAGGAATGGCTAGCACATCAGTTGCCAGCTGAGAGTATTTAATGTGTACAAGCAAGCTTCCTCATTTTACAGCTCACCAGCCTGGTCTAGAGCTGATGCATATTTCTGTAGCAAGACATGAGCCGTAGGCTGATATGGACAAGTGCACATCATGGTGAACAGTTCGTAGCCTACTACAAGTTAATGGACTTGCTGAAGCTGCCTTACCGGATGAGTCAGCGGGGTAGTGGTGATCATGACGTTATGAACAATGAGTGCGATCAAGCATCTCCTTATGGTATACATATGTATAAGACATCTTATAACACTCCCCTGTAGCTCTTTGATGTGACGTTGACAGGACATGAGGGCAGCCAGGGCGGAGGGGCAGAAGACCGCCACCAGCTACCGGCGGAAGAAGGAGCCCAAGCTCACGCCCGAGGAGGAGTTTGGTGCCGACTACAACGAACGCACCCTCGCGCTCTATAAGTCAGTATTCCACTCTTCATCTCCTGCCGAGCGCTTGCACCTGCTTGGAGGCACTGTTGTCCCCCCAGGGCTGGAGGTCGAAGCAGAGTTGAAGTGGGGATTACGACTGGGCACTGGAGGTGGGGCCACCTAGGTCTAGACCTGAACCTTGTCCTAATCCTAGACCTAGACCGTGGGCCACTTTAGCGTCTGTGGTTTTTTCTTTGGGGGTTGGGGGAGGTGTATGTACCTGCTTCGCCTGGTGTAAGCTATGGCCGTGCCTGTCTTCTAATCCTCTTTCTGCCATGCGCCTTGTGGACGTGCATTCATCCAGCCACTCATGTGCCCCTGTCTTAAGGCGGTTTCAGTTGGCCACCTGCTTAAATCAACAGGTATAAGGGGCGAAAGGAAATGCACCGATGTTCACCTGCAAGCTGCGTGTGTGCGTGTGTGGGTGCTTGTGGGCAACAGTGGGGGGGGGGGACTAGGGCCACCTCCAGTGCTGTTCATTGATGGCTACAATGTGTGTGGGAGTGGGGCATGGCCCAAGCTGAAAAAGCCCTTCATGCAAGGAGACCTTAAAGAAGCTCGCTCGCGGCTGGTGGAGTCCGTCAGCTCCTTCGCCCACATACATGGTACCTGTTGCCTCCTTTCCACCTCTCCCATGCCAGGACTGCGTGACATACCTGCACAGACACAGCTGCTATGCATAAGTAAGCAGGTCAAGAACCGTGATCTGAGTTGCGGCAAAGTGGGAGGAGGTGCACACAAATGCCTCTCTTATAGGGCTGTCCTTACTGGACCTGGCGGGTGGGTGACCCACCCGTGGCCCTGCCGCTCGCCTGTAGCACGAGGACGCTTCTGAACATGCTAAATGTGCCGCTGTTCTCCGAATGACTCCTTCATTTACTACATGCATGTGTGGAGGTTGGTTTCGTCGTTTTGTGCGTGTGGGCAAGAGCACGAGGATTGCCAGAATTGTTGCTTGCTAGGAGCACTACAGCCAGTACTATGGATGGAAAACGTGACCTCTTGCAGATGTTATGGTGCTGTCTTAGGACGATCTCCTGTCTTGCTTACCCTGGCTCGACACTTGGTGGCACGGTGGTGGGTGCAGGGGTCAAGGTGGTGGTCGTATTTGACGCCATGAGGTCTTGCGGGGTGAACAATAAGGAGACGTGGAATGGGTGGGTATGAGAGTCATTGCCCCTCGGACTTGTCCCCACATGTCGTCTTGCATCAGCATCTCACATGCCATTGGAATCTTCAGTCGACGAGGTACAGATGAAAACTTGTCAGTTAAAAGGATAATAATGCCCAGCTTGATCAGCTGATATCCGAGCAACACCTCTGATGGCCATCATTCCCCTGGCCAGGTGCCCTTTATTTGTCATTATATGAAGGTCAGGATGGAGTTAGAGCTAGCTAGCCAAATCAGTGCTCTCAAGGTGGGCTCCAATTGCGATGGCCTGCTGCCGAGATAGACAAACAGCGCCAACCACGCCTGTCATGAAATTGGAGAGCGCTGAGAGTTCGTTGGCGACGTGCGGGGAATGGTGGGCAGGGTGGACGTGGTGTACACGTGCAGTGAGGATGCTGACTCGTATATCGAGCGCGAGGTACTGCGCCCTCTTCAGCCTTGCCTCTGGTGATGCTGAGCTACCACTCAAACGTCCTTGCCCTCCCCTCACCACTTCACCTGCACGGCCTTGCATGCCACTCTCAGTGGGACATGAAGGGGTTACATAAGCACTTGCATTATTGCAGCCACTCTCACATTTGAAGCGGGGGCAATGGGGGGATCGGTGTTTTATCCGACTCAAGTTTCTCCTGCCCGTCCGGTCCTCTGCTCCTTGCTCCTTTCGTCCTCTGCTCTATCATTTCCAGGGTGTGGTTCTGCAATGGCTGCATGGTTTCGCTTCTACGCCCTCTCAATTAGCAGTAGAACTCATACTGCTGCTGTGCTGTTGTACTAACTCGGGGATGATGGGGTGTGGCTGGATGTGGGGCCGGGCCTGGCATGGCAGGTGAAGGTGCTCAAGGATGGCGGATGCTCGCGGGTGTGGGTCGTCACGCAGGACGAAGCCCTGCGCGTCACTGTCTTCGGATCCGTCAGTACCCTTCACCTCCCCTTCTTCAGCCATACTGGAGAAGGCATTGGCTCTCTCTCTCTCTCTCTCTCTCTCTCTCTCTCTCTCTCTCTCTCTCTCT
>WELA01003775.1:536161-547369 GCA_009602735.1 Mesotaenium endlicherianum
TCTCTCTCTCTCTCTCTCTCTCTCTCTCTCTCTCTCTCTCTCTCTCTCTCTCTCTCTCTCTCTATATATATATATATATACATCTACATTTACATATATATGTGTGTATATATGTACATATATATATCTATCTATCTAGCTGTTCATATATGTTTAAATACATATATGACGCGCGCATTGCCTGCGCCTGCGTACTGGGTGCATGGGCATCATGGCAGTCACATACTTGGAGGAGTAACTAGGGCGTTGAGGCCTGTTGCAGAGGGGATGATACAAGTCTCACAGGTGTTGACTGTGTGGGCAGTTGGGCTTGCCGCCATGCTGAGCGTACAGGTGCAGTGCAGAAGGGCTGTATATGAATGGTTTGGGTCCACTTGCATTGTCTACTGACTGCGGCGCTGCTTGCACAATGGTTGGGGGTGGGGGGGGTGGGAGGTTGCAGGGAGGATGTGTATGGACCCCCACAAACCTCGTCGCTGAGGTACAGCCCCCTCCTTATTAACTTCCCAAGATGCACAGCGAAGGAACTTTTTTCGTTTTGTAGAGTCAGGACTTTGTGGAATTGTGCACCATCAAGTAGGGCCTCTGTGTCCACATGGGTGTTGGCACAAAAGTATGTCCGTGTACTTCGACCGTTCTCGCGCATCGACTCCAACAATCCTGTGGGCATTTCTTGACACCATTCAGTGGTGCCTTGGCAAGGTTGGGTATGATGCTGTCGCATGGAGAAAGGAAGGAGTGTGTAGCCGCTACGCGTGTGAGGCAGTAGTAGGTGCTGGAGGCTATGCTAGGCAGCGGACTCTGTCAACACCTGGGAGCGCTAACAGCAGGGCATGAGTGCCAGGCAGAGTGTGCTTCCTTTTGTCTACTGATGCTAACATAGGGAGCAAGCGCGCACGTGCAGTTGAAGGCGGCCCAGAAGGAACTCGAAGAGCTCATGAAGCCCAAGGAGTGAGACACCCTGTCTGCCCTCCTGCCTTCTCCATTGCTTCCTTTGTGGCATTTTGTGCAGTAAGACTTGGAGCAGCAGCAGTCGTGTGGGCAAAGCAACTATATCTTGCCCACAAATATGTGCCCTCTATCCGTCTTCAGAGGTAGCTAGAGCTTGGTCTGCTCTGCTCTAATTGTGAATATAGCTGCCGTGAGTACTGCTGCTGTGGCTCGCTAGACCCTGATCTGCTTTGCTGACGACCTCCAGGATGCTGCTGCGGCTGGCGGGGTGGGTGTGTGCAGCCCCTACTCGACGGTGGGGAAGCATCTGGAGTACAACATTGATGAGGCCACCCGTAATCAGCTCCTGGAGTTGCGCCGCCAGCTGTCCCGCGAAGAGTACGGCCTCTAGGCACGGCCACGGCTGGTCTCGGCACTCGCTTGCTGTGTTGGTAGGCGTATGCCCCAGAGTGTGCTAGCTACAGGTGCTGCTGCCACCGTCACCTTTTGGCACTCTGCGCAGGCACCTAGGTAGCCCTAGCAAGGTCGCCTCCCAAGAATTTCCACTACCAACAGCAGAGCAGCCCTACGCGAGTGCCCTCCAGATGCTGGTGAGCTGGCAAGCACACCCTGGTAGCTCCGCCTTCTGATGCTCCGCCTTTGATCTTCCTTGATCTTCCTTGACTGTGTGCATCATCTGCAAGTTGCAAGCATATGCTGGAGAGCAGAAATTTCGTACATTCTTAGTTGTTGCGTTCCTGGAGAGGTTGGCGAAGCATTCTCTCCAGTGAGACCCCAGAAGAGATCACGTCTCACTTGGGCCTTTCTCTGATGCTTGTTGTCCTCGTCTGCCGTCCGGTTACAGTGATGCAAGCAGCTGCATGCATACATTGTGAAACAGGGAGGCAAATCACTTGTTGTGCAGGTGTTTCTCTGGGGTCTTTCTGCACGTGGACAGGATATGGCAAGAGTCAACATATGTCTACGTTGATCATGCCTTAAGAAATAGTCTTGATACGCTCATGGCGAGGTAAGGTGATTGCTTTCCATTCTGATTCTGAAGGGGCCAAACAAATGTGAAGCTGACATCCACTTGCAGGCGTTTTTGACAGATGGATCTGCTCCAACCGGATGCTGAAAAGGGACGCTAGCTAGAACTGCAGAGGCTACAATCCGTCAGAGGTTTTCTGTACTCACTGCTCAAGTGCTGAGCTTCTGATTTTTTACTCTGGCAGATGTTGTGTCAACATCTTTGGCACATGTCTCTGAAGAAGGGCTCCAAAATATTGTCTATTTCTGGTTTACGCTCATGGTGTAAGCATATTTTGTTTGTTTCGTGTACTTTTCTTCTGTGCATTCGTAACAATACCTCTGCTCCCTTGGGGCATCACTTTGTGATAAAGATGATAGAAGAAAGAATTTGACTTCCTTCAGCGCGTTTGTCAGTCGTATGTTGCCATTCAATTTTCAGCAATTGATAGATTCGCCCAAGAGTACAGGAACATTTTAAAGATGGGATAAAATATTTTACTGGTATCCAGTGTGAACCTTTGCGTCTGCGAGAGCCACAGGTAGACATGTGCATGTATGGAGACATACAGATCATGGTTACTTTTACACTACAAATAGCTACAAAATATACAATTGATGACGCCAGCACCCACAATGGGGTGCTAAGGTACTGAGCACGCAGAGCTTATAAGGAAAAAAAACTACAGCCAGACGCTATTACTAAGAAAGCTAGAGAGGATTTTGCAAGCTAGAATACCTTCTCGTCTTTGTGCTGTTCACAAGTAAACACGAGGTCATGCCTGAAGAGAGCAAGCTCTTCGGACCTCTTCGACTTCCTGTGGCAGTAGCTGGTCGGTGCTGAGACGACACAGTGGCCAACAGGTGGCAAGCCTGCAGAATTTGACAGATGAAACCAGAAAAAGCTGGAAGAATACCTGAGAACCAATGGTCAGCTAGAATCAATGTCAACTTGACCAACATGTGCTCATTGACCACATTCTACACAAGCACGTCTTACTTGAGTCCAATAGGGTCCAATGCGCTCGTGGAATAGTTGGGGACGGTACCAGACGGTACTATTCAAACTTTGACATGCAGTCTGATGCAACCTGGATGCGACGCTGTGCAATGTGTATGTACATTGGTGCATGGTGACTACGTGTGCAAGAGGTGACTGCATGTGATGAATTTGGCTTTGTTTATTGCGGAGATATTTAAGGTCAGATAGCCGGTACAAATGGCCCCAAATGTGTAAATGTGATGCAAGAATGAGAATTAGTATTTCAGTGTCTCTTACTTGAGGACCTATGCAATACGTGTGATTACAGATATCAAGGATCAAGCACTGCACAATCTAAAAATATTAGAAAGAGGACGCACATTGCCAACTTGTCGATCAACAACAAATGAATAATAAACCGCAAGCTCTTTCATCTTCTGCAAGTATTAAAGTCAGGTCACTCAAACAGAGATTGTATGAATTTCATGCCTTAAAGGAGATCATCTGAGTACCCAGTAACTAATTACCATTCAACCATCTCTCGTAAATTGTCATACACGTGCTTTACTTGCATGTATGAATGCAAAATTCCATTTGCCCTGCAAATTCTGGTGACATGCATACAGTTTGTCAGATGCCACCCTTCTTCTTCGTCTTGGCTAGTTGCATACTTTCTCTAGCTAAAAAAATTCATCTGCAAGTCAATCTTTCGATTGATCAAGCCAGAGTGAAATGGACACATTTTTATCCATTCGACATTCAAAAAGACCCCTTGGTAGTACTTCCATAAAATTTTGGTGCCGGTCCTAGCTTATTGATCTTACGTACTGACATTCAAGACAAGAACTTTAGTGTAAGGACAAGTAAGTCCAAACTTTGTGTAAAAATGTTTTATATGTGCAAGGCGTCACAGCCGGAAGGACAATTCTTCAGTGCGAGCGTAGAAACACGTGTATGGGGAGCTGCCATGAGGCAGCAGCACAGCCCTTGTGCAGGAAATGCGACCCGCCTTACGACTGCGACATCGCCACACAGGCCCACCCGCACAAAGGCAGGACTGGGTGCCACCTGTTTGTACGCACAGGCACCCCTGCCAGCAGAAGCGCAAGCATGCGCAGACCGGTAGCGCGGCGTGATGAGCTTCGCTTGAATGTTGAGGACCAGGACTGCGTGAAGAAGCGTAACGGCACCACAAGAGAGACAGTCTTGGAAGAACCCTCCAGTCGACCCTGCCCTCATACTGGCCTCCTCCCCGGCAGCGCAGGTGTAGCCCACCCGCCCGCGGGTGACACATGGCGAGACATGCCTCCCTCTCCTCCTGCTGCAGGCCTCTGCTGCTGCTGCGGCACCCCAACCAGCACCAACCACAACAGCCATGGCAGCCGCCACAACAACAAGAACAACAAGAAGCGACCAATGGTGTCAGCCCGTGTCGTCCAATCCGAAAGAAAGAATTTTAAGGAGGAGGCATGCACCAGAAGGCATAGGAGTTAGCTCTAAGCCCGGGGGGGGCCTGCCTAGGCCTGGCCTTGATTCTCTCGCACAACCCAGCAGCTTCTCTAGATCATGCGAGAGAACCAAAGCAAGTTGAAGCCAAAGAAGAAGTAGCACCGGAGTAAGGCGAACCCAGCCCTAAGCCTGAGCCTCTCAAGCCCGAAACCCTGGCAAGAGACAGCTGGAGTTCCTGTTGCTGCTGCCCCTCCTGCTGCAGCAACAGGGGAGGCAGCACAGGATTCAGCCACGCCCAGCCCCAACCCCCATACTCCCTTCTACCCCGTTCAACCGGAAGTCGTAACCCTTCCCAAGGGCAGCCAGAGGTCCTGCTGCTGCTGTCTCTGCCGCTGCAGCAACAAGGGAAGCAGCAGCAGATTCTGATGACCCAGCTCTAACCCTAATGTCCCCAAGCCGTACAACCCTACTTTTCTAGCACCCTTGCCAGAAACAGACGGAGTCCCGCTGCTGCTGCCTTTGCTGCTGCAGCAACAAGAGGAAGAAGCAGAGAGAGCTCAGCCTGACCCAGCCCCATCCCTCAAACCCCCCCCCCAAGACGCTACTACCAGCGACAGCCAGAGTTCTTGCTGCCATCTCTGCTGCTGCAGCAGCAGGGGAAGCAGCAGAAACTTCAGTCGGCCCCGGTCTTAAGCCTTGAGCCCCCAAGTCCTTTTCACACCCTTCCCTAAACCCGCCCCAGGGACAGCCAGAAATCTCGCTACTGCTGCCTCTGCTGCTGCAGCAGCAGGGAGAGCAGCAACGAATGCCGCCGGCCCCCAACGCCTACCCGTGAACCCCACCATCCACACCCAATCAAACAGCTCAGCAATGCTACAAGGCAACTAACTCCAAGGAGAGGGAGACGGTCCGCGCGGCTCGAGGCGCACACAATCAAGGAGGAGGGCGGGGGAAGGGCTTATCTTCTGCTCCTGGTAGAAGGCGGGAAGTTGGCGCGTGGACGTGGCCTGCCTGCCTGCCTGCCTGCCTGCCTGCCTGCCTGCCTGCCGCCTCCTCTTGCAAGCACATGCCAGCTGTGTGCGATGTTGTTGTCGTTGACGGCGGTCCTTCGACCTGAGACACCACCAAAGAGAAGATCCCAATTTGTCAGAATCTGAACTGGCACTGCATGCTTCAATCGACCGTGCAATCTGGCCAATCGCTGCCAGCACGCAGCAACAAAGAGGAGATGGGGAAGAAGAAGAAGAAGACAAGGGCTCCACACAAGGAGCGTTAAAAAAGGGCCCGGGAGGCGGACCAGCGCGCACTGGGCCGGGAGGGGGCAGCGCATCCTCCAGCTCCAACTCTTGCTTTCCCCCTAACTTGAAAGCAAAAAGAAGGGCAACAGGCCAGAGGGCCCCTTCGCTCTGACTCTGGAGAAACGAAAGTAGGGTAGAAGGGGCGAGCTTACCCTGGAGGGGACAGGGTGTGCGGCGCCGCCACTTGGGAAGGGTGCCGCCACTTGGTAAGGCACAAAGTCTGGTGGGGCTGGAAGTGCGTGACTGCGCGTGCGCTGCTTCTGCTGCCGCTGCACGTACGTCTGTTCTTTCCAGTGAAGACGCAATGCCCGCCACTCATGCGAGCCCAACTCGGCTCGCTGCACCTGAGGGCGAGACAGGTGGTTTGACATACGTTGTTCGTACGTCACTTGTTCCTTGTGACACCTGGCAGGCGGGCAGGCAGGCAAGCGGGCAACTGGTAGAGAAAGGCGATTCCTCCACACCGCGGTCCCATACATGTCCCACTTCAGCTCTAGAGCCTTCTGCCATCTCGTCAGCATTGTCCTCCTCGTTCACCAGCCCCGCGTTCATCTCCTCCACCTCGCCCTCCTCCTCCTCTCTTTCCTCCTCTCTCCCCTCCTCTTGCTTGTGCCCTTCGTTCTCCAACTCCTCCTCTCCCTCTTCTTCCCCAGCCTCCTCCTTTTTCTTCTCCTCCTCTGCCTCCTCTTCTTCCTCCTCCTTCCTCTCTTTCCTCCTCTCATGTCTCCTCTTCCCTTCCTTCCCTCCTTCCAAGTCCAGAGACCTATCAGCTGGACCTTCATCCAGCCGACGCCACAAGAGGAAAGCATGCAAAGGGCGATGAGCTCAAAGTTTTCTCCGTCATTCACGAAGATTGCTGATCTAGACACAGCTTCTCACAGTCAGCAGCAGCTGGAGGGTGATGAGCTCAAAACTTGCTTTGTCATTGACATAAACTGCTGATCACAAACGGAGTTTCTCACGGCCAGCAGCAGCCGTACTCTCTCCTTGAAGTGCAATGTCTGCCTTCCCTTTGCCATGCAGTACTGTAACTCATGGCAGCTAGAGAAGCCCACCTTGAAGCTAAGCATGTAAAGCATAGTAGTGAGCGTGCATGGTCAACGTGGTGAACAAGATCTGATATGGAACACCACTGATCTTAAGACATGCAACCAATTATGTCGAAGGATGGCGACTTACAAAGCAAGGGCTTGGAGAATGCGATCGGCCTTCCACCAAGACGTACATAGAGGGGGGGGGGGAAGGGGGGGGAGAAAGCTGCGCTGATCGACGGCCCAGGCAGCCAAACATGGTAAGCACTATGTAGCAGCACCCACAATGCCTTCCAGCGAGTCCAGAAGGGAGCCAGCATGCCAGGCGGCCTTACAAACAAGAAGAGCAGCGAGGGTGGAAGTGGCAGTGGTGGTGCTCACGGAAAATAACTCCCGTCGCAGCAGCAGCAGCAGCAGCAGCTCCGGTGCGAAGCAATCAAAGGCACTGCCAGCTGCTCGCCCGGCCGGCCGCCGCGTCACTCGCACATTACCCATGCCTGAAGGAAGGCCCTGACTGCAAGGGGGGAAATTGTATGGAATGCTGCCACATAGCAGCAGCTCAGCCCTTGTGCAGAACTGTGACCCGCGTGGCGGGTGCCAAACGGACGGCCAGGGCCCCCCCACACAAGGAGCCTGTCTGGGTGCCACTTGTCTGTGTGCACACCCGCCCCTGCACCCTGGACAATGAAGCGAGCGCAATCACGCCCGGACAGGCGGTGCGGCGTGATGGGCTCTCGCTATAATGGCGGGACCTGGGACCTGCGGGAAGATGCGTAACGGCACCACAAGAGAGGCAGTCCCAGAAGACCCCTCCAATCGGCCCCGCCCTCAGAGTGGCCTCCTCCCCAGCCGCGCATGACTAGCCCACCCGGCCCTGGGCGACGTATGATGAGGCACGCTTCATACTCCTCATACTCCTCCTCCTCCTGCAGGCCCCTGCTGCTGCTGCGGCATCCCCACCAGCGTCCGCCGTCATCACCGACAACCACAGCAGCTGCCACCACGATAACAACATCAACACAACAACAAAATGGATGGAGTCAATACATATCCTCCAATCAGAGGCAGCGGAGGCACACTCGAAGGAGGAGGAGGCCTGGGAGCAAGCTCTGAGCCCCCGGCCCCCGCCTAGGTGTAGCTGCCTAGTTGCCTAGCTGCCTAGCTGGCACGAACCTGCACGCATGATCCAGCAGCTGCTCTGGGCTATGCGAGAGAGCCAAGGCCCGGCCAGGGACAGGGCCACGAGGCGGCCACCGACAGCTCCAGAGCCTCTGAAGCCTGCTGCTGCTACTGCTGCCCCTGCTGCTGCAGCAGCAAGGGGTGTCCAGCCCTGACCCTAGACGTCCCCTAATCCTACTTTTTACCAATTTCCAAAACCCTAGGCAACCGGGGTGCCAAGGGACAGAGAGTTTCTGCTGCGACTGCCTCTGCCGCTGCAGCGACGGAGAAAGTGGCATCCAACTCAGCCGCCAAGTACCAGGTCCCAACCCTTACCCAAACTTTGCGAGCCTAAACCCTCGCCAGGGCCAGCCAGAGTTCCTGCTGCTGCCCCCCTGCTGCTGCAGCAACAAGAGGAAGCAGCGGCAGAATCAGGCAAAGCCCAGCCCCCCAGCCCTAAAACCCCCAAACCCTGCTATGATCATCCTCTAAACCCAAAGCCAGGGACAGCTGGAGTTCCTGCTGCAGCCTGCTCTGCTGCTGCAGCAGCAGGGGAGGCAGCAACGGAAGGAGCCAGGCCCAGCCCTATCCCCAAACCCCTCAGCGCTAAAGATTCAATCCACATTAAGGAGGGAGAGAGGGCGTCGCATCTCGAGAGGCACCGAGTCGAGGAGGGGCATGGGGGACTTATCTTCTGCTCCTGGCAGAAGGGAGGGAGTGCGCGTATGGGTGAGCGTGGCCTGCCTGCCTGGCGGCGTCCTGCCTGCATGCGCATGCGCGCCACGCTCTCTGTGGCCTAGACCCTACTGAAATGTCTAAGCCTACAAATATAAAAATATTACTTATAAAAGTGATCCTGGTTTACCCCTACCTATAGATTTAAGTGGACTAAGCTAGCGAGGGTGCAGGCATAGCCTGTCTATGTATGCAACCCTCATGAATAAAACACTATAAAATATTATGAAATTTTTATGCTACACACGCTGGCGACGATTAACAGCTACTAGAACCTAGAGCCCCACTATTGGGGCCATATAGCGCGTGGCGCCAGCTGGTTGTCCAGATGTCCTTCCGTCTGAGTCACCCAAAGAGAGGGATTCCCGATCTTCAGAATCTGACATGGCACCGCTGCGAGCTTGTGTCAGCCATGCAATCCGGCCACATGCCGCCCACGTGCGTTGTGACAGGAGGGGAGAAGGACAAGACTTCACATCTGGAGACTAGAAGCAGACAGCAATTAGATAGGCGGATCAGAGCACAAAAAATAGGACCCCGAGGAGGCCTATGCAGCCACGCACCCCACTTCCGGTCTTACTAGACATGTGTAGAGAATGAGTCGGCAGATTTTGTTGGCACCCAGTAATCACCTCAGGGCGAGGTCTGAGGACTGTCGCTTGATTAGAGCCAGCTGTGGCTTTCTGAAGGGGCGTGTATGGGCACGCAGCCACGCCACTCCCGTCTGCCAACGATAGCAGCTCCAGCGTCGAAGCACGACACACAAACACAGTATGCAGACAGACAGACGGAGAGAGATGCAGACAGGCAGAAAGACAGAGAGGAAGACAGGCAACCAGGCAGGCAAGCAGGCGGGTAGGCAGCTAGGCAGGCAGGAAGGATAAATAACACATGCAGGCAAGAAGTTCGTTGGGCAGGCAGACAGCCAGAAAAGTAGACAGGCAGGCAGGCAGGCAAACAGGCAGACAAACGACAAAGCACAGCAACATCGATGCTGTAGGGAAAAAGTGAAGGGTTGCTGCCAAGTGGCAGCAGTTGGTGGCCTTTGCGCGAACATGAGACCCCCGGCCGACTCTGAGGTCGACCGACAAGGCCCCACCCGCGCAAGGGCCGGGGTTGGGTGCCACCTGTCCATGCGCACGTGCGCCCTGGCACCCGGCTGACGGGTGGCAGGGTGCACGCACGCACAGACAAGTGGCGCGACGTGATGAGCTCTTGCTTAAATGTACGGGTCCGGGATCTGCGGGAAGAGACATAACAGCACCACGAGAAACAGTTCCAGAAGACCCCTCTGGTCGAACCTGCCCTCAGACTAGCCTCCTCCCCGGTCGCACATGACTAGCTCACCCGCCCCCAGATTAGTGGGTTCCTTTTAAGATTAAAATAATATGCACTCCCCCTCCCAGGCGTGCTTCACCCACGTCAGCACCCACCGAATCCGCCAGCACCATCCCCACAAGAGCAACAGAGACATGGAGTCAGTGTGTGCATTGACGACTGTAAGAGACATGCTATATTGGGCAACACAAGTTCAGCCCAGAACAACAACCTATCCCTGGTTCAAACCGTAGCTGATGCATCTCGCAGAAGCACATAGAAAAAGCAGCAGCAGCAGCAAGAGCGGAAGCAGTAGCACAAAAAGACAGCAGCAATAACAGACGCAATACAAACGCAGCCCCACCCTGACTGACTTCGGCGCTAGCTCGCCAGCAGCTTTGGTCAGTCACTAAGGAAGCCCAACCCCCTTTACGGAGACAAGAAGCAGCGCAAAGTCAATCGAGATGAGTAGGAAATGGAGGAGGCGCGATGTACTTATCTTTTGGAATAAAGGAGTGCGTGCGTGCAGGCGGCGGCCGTGCATGCTCTCCTCACGCGCATGACATGCCCCCCACACACGCACTCCGAGCCACCAGAGCCTCTACTCGCCCTCCCCCGCCCCCCCCTCCAACCACCACGCTCTCCCGGTTAGTAGCCATTCTTTCCTCCTAGCTGCCACATCAAGCGCCACATACCTTTCTGATTCTGGAACGGCCGCTGCAGCCAAACACGCACTAGTTAAAATTGTGCCGGATCAAACATCGAGTCTTGGATTTCAAATATGCATGGGCTTCCGCAGAAGTGCCTCGCGAGGCACTATCCACTTCCTTTGCATGGTCAACGCAGGATGATACTATGTACAAAAGGACTTAGAGGCGTTCTGCCCGAACCCTACTTAAGCCTCTGAAAATACGTGCAGGACCCAACTGGCCCAATCATTTTCCTCTCCCAAACCCAGGCCCTGGCTCCCTTGCAAGGGTGCCGGCATTGCTAATGTCAGCAATGTACCCCGGTCATGTATGCATCTCCTTCTCCCCAGTAATTCATTCCCCCCCTCATCTCCCTTTGCTCCTTCTTCAAGCCTGCCTCTCCTCCTCTTTCATGCTTCTCCTCTTCCCCCTCCCCCTCTCAACACCTCCTCCTTTCTCACCTTCTCCCTCCTCCACCTCCCCCTCCTCCTCCTCCTCCCTCCTCCTCCTCCTCCTCCTCCTCCTCCCTCACCTTCTCCCACCTCTGCCTCCCCCTCCTCTACACTTCCTCCTTCCTCCTCCTCCTCCTC
>WELA01003775.1:547894-613020 GCA_009602735.1 Mesotaenium endlicherianum
CCCCCAACCCTGCCACCTCCTCCTCCTCCTTCTCCTCCTCCCTCCTCACCTTCTCCTTCTCTAGCCTCCCCCTGCTCTCCTTCTCCAAGTTCCCCCCCCCCCTCCTCCTTCCTCCCCTCCCCCTTGGCTCTCTCTCTTCTTCCCTCCTCTCCATTCCTCTTTCCGTCATCCTTCCTCTTTTTCTTACTTCCCTTTCCTCTGTCAACTCCACCTCCTCAAATTCTGTCTTCCCACCTCCCTCTGCCCCCTACTCCACCCATTGCTCCCCCATCTACACCCCATCCTCTCTCCCATTCTCCCCCCCTCCCTCCCTTCCTCCCACCTGGGCCCCCCTTTCCTCCTTTCCTCCTGCCAGTCTGTCAAATATCCAATTCCAATTGCAAAATACAAATCCATAAATATATTCAAATCCATATCCGTATCCATAGCCATATCCATATCCATAACTATAACCATATCCATATTCATAACCATAACCATGACCATAACCATAACCATGATTGTAACCATAACCATACCCATACCTATAGCCATATCCATATCCATAAATAAATACAACCATATCTGGAGCCATATCCATAACCATGACCATAACCATAACCAAACCCATATCCATAGCCATATCCATATCCATAATTATAACTTCAACCATATCCATAAATATAACCATATCCAGAGCCATATCCATAACCATAACCATATCCATATCCATGTCCACGTGCCCACTCGGAATAATACATCCATATCCAATCCCAATCACCGGCACATATGATAGTAAATATAAATCATATATTACGTATCCATATCTCACTCCAGCAAGGCCTGCCCCGTCCATCACCACATCTCTCAGCTTTAAAACTTCAATCCAGAAATATGATATTCACCTGCAAGTACCACGATACAGTAAGCGCACCCTTTAACCCACAAGGTCCCCCATCAGTGCATGTATGAACAAGAGAGCACTTAAAGCATGCTCCGTTCCAGGGGCAGGCAGACATGCGTGATAATTGTATGCATGAAGTTGGTCCAGAAGCCCCACCTGTTGCCCCAAATGTGAGGGGAATTTACCAGCTTGTACTTACACACAGGTGTGCGTGCATGCGCGCGCGCGCACTCGTTGGAGTCGTTGTCACGCCCACCTTCCCTTCCCTGGCGCTCTCGCAAGTGAGCCCTGGATGGAAGAGTCAACACGGCAAGCTGCAAGAAGGAAGAAGCACAAAGCCAGTCAATGGAAGCAGAGTGATTGAGAAATGAGCGTACAAAACATACCCTCATTCCTGGCACACGAAAATGCTCGAGGGGTGGGTGGGGAGGAGGACCTACCAGGGGAGGAAAAACGAGGATGCTTTGCCAGCTAGCGCGTGCACCTGACAACCACTTACCGCCTGATACACGTGCGGACGTGCATACACCTGGCTGCTCGTGCACGTGTATGGGTCTCCACCGCACAAACCTGCCCCGCCACAACACGAACCTGGCATGTCCCGACTTAGTAGGGTGTCTCGCGTGGCTATAGGATAGCTTGCAAGAAAGCAACAGGGGCAGGGTGGCGGTGCACGGGTAACCAATCCGAGCACGGCAGCAGCAGCTGCGGCGCCACACACGCGCGTGTGGGTGCAGGTGCTCGCGTCCTTCCTTCCATCTCCTTGCTGCGCACGTGCCCCATGCAGCAGGCCAGTCCTGCTCCCACGCCCCAGCCCCGCCAAGGTGGAAGTAAGTCGAGAAGAACCATGGCGACGCCTAGAAACAGGTAGTCATGAGAGATGCCGCAAGGCGCATGAAAGAAAGCGGCAGAGAGGGGGAAGCGACTCCGGCGGCCTGCGCTCCACTGGCAAGTGGCTCTTTCGCCACTCCTTGCCTTCTCCCTTGGGCGGCTGCACCAGTCCCTGCAATTGCAAACGACGCCCGTGTTGCACCCCCCCCCCCCCCAAGAAAAAAACAAACACACAACCCATGCAGCCGCCAGAGAGTGCGTGAGTCTCCTTAGTGCCAGCCAGCCGGACAGCGTTGCCTTCGATCATCGAGAGTGGCTGATAGGCGCGATGCTTGCACGCATAGACACCTGCACATGCTTACACACACGCTTACACGCACGCTTACACGCCAAAACACGCAAAGAGGGAGAGTTGCGGAACGTCCACACGGGCACGTGCTGGCCAGGCACGCACCCGCGCAGACGCTCGCGCTGATGCAACACGAACCGAACAAGCGAGCTAAGCCTTCTTTAACATCAGAAATGAAACATGTCTACTGTAACCATATGAGGCGAGGCAGATGGATGGGGTGTCAAGAGATGCAAGAGAGAAGGAAACTGAGCACGAACAGGTGCAGCAGCTGCCGACGCGGAGACGGGAACAGGCTGGCTGGGAGGAGGAAGCCGCGCATATTCTGAGCGTAAGAGGGAACTTGACTTAGCTTCCAGACTTTGACAACAAATTCCCGCAAGGGCAACTATTGACTGCTGTTGCTGCCCCTGCTGCTGCTGCATGCTCGTTGCTGCCTGCCCCTTCCTCCCTGGCCGCGCACCAACGCCTTCATGAACCAGCCGGCCGGCCCGTCCTGTATCACCCACAGCCCGCACACGCCACACTCGAATAGATTAGAGGTCAGCATGCGAGAGAAAGCGGCTTTTCCACACAGGCTACAAGGAAACGCAAGCTCCTGCCTGCCAGCTTTGCTGGTGCGTTAAAACAGCCCACAGACGGACGAAGGTGTGGAATATACCTCATGACAGACGCCAAAGTGGACAGCGCTCAGTTGAAGAGGGCACGCGCTCGCGCAAGCAGATACTCTTGCCGGGACCACCTCCTCCCCTCCAGGATGCACATTGCCCTGACTGAGTGCGTGCCCCCGCGCACATGCACACCCACGTTCTAAAGCCAAGTTCACGATCGTGCATGCCGTGAGATTGTGTGCGTGCGCGGGTGCATGTGTTCCGTGTGTGTGTGTGTGCGTGCTCGAGTGCATGCATGTGTTCCGTGTTTGTGTGTGTGTGTGTGTGTGTGTGTGTATGTGTGCGTGTGTGTGTGGCAAAACTGCGTGTACATGTGAAACGTCCAGAAAGGCAAGAAGCTAACATTTTGTCAGAGTCAAAAAAGCGCTGAGAGGGACACATGCAAAACATGCGGGGCCTGCGGGCGGGTGTGTGCTGGCCAGGCACACGCCCGCATGCACACCCAACCGTTACAAATGACTAACAGAGGGTGTGTATGACGTCTATACGTGCATAAACTGATGTGTATATTATGTTATATTTTGATTATATGAAGCAGATGTGAAAGTCAATATGCGTAAGCAGTTCGAGTGGAGCGTGTGAAAGGGTGGTTTGCTCATTTTCTGAGTTGTGGGAAAAGAGAAATGAGCTGCAGTCTCCCCTGCTGCTCCTCCTCGTCCTCGTCCACCTCCGACTCCTTGGCAATAGGCCGCCGTCCTCTCTGGTGGCTCCAGCGCCCCCTGCAAAATAGGAGCGAGCAAGCGAGAGTCAGGTTCAGCAGAGATTGTGCGCATCTTGCAAGGCCTCTCTTACCACACACGGGATAGAAGGCATCAGCCTCTGCATATGATAAATATAAATGTGAAAAAATACAAACGTATGCACGGATATCTACATATATACCTATATATAGTCATAAGTATAATCATACACCCTATCAAAGAGATACATGCATACGTATCTACATGTATGCAAGTATATAACCACATCTATACATGTCTAGTAATTTCTCTCTGTTTCTCTGTATACACGCTACGCACGCGTAAATGCATTTGCTCATACACCTGTAGATGGCAACACCACGACATAGCTGAGTTGTCGTCTGCGCCACTCAGCGCAGTCGCGACCTAGCGGTGCACGTTGGACTGACGCGTTGGCATTGTTCTAACTTCTTCTCTCACACGACCAGGTGAGCAATGGGCGCGACAGAGGTACATAGGATGCACTGTCAATGCCATAATCGCTTAATGTCTCTAATTATTCTATCACACATGAACAGGAGGCTATTTCCTCCAGAGGGCTAGACACATACTTTTCCGCTTTGTGGTGACACAAAGTGGAGATTCCAGGTGGCAGCGAGAGCCGGCTCCCCCAGGCAGGCTATGACAGGGCGCGGCTGCAATTTCCAACCGACACCTGTCAGCACGGCCACAGCGGGTCAGGCCAGGTGTCGCAGAAGGAGAGGGAGTTGCGCCGTTTCTTGGCTTCCCCCGCCTGACTGCACGAGTGGACCCTTCATGTGCACCCACGTTTATACCCAAGCACAGACGGCAGAGGGAGCAACCCGTCAGCATGTTGTGCGGACAGTCCGCATGGTAAGAGGCTGCTGACTCAATTTCGACACCTGTTCGACCAAGCTCTGACGACTTGCGAGAGCCAGCCTTGATTACCCCACCCACCACGCCGAGCTGGCACGCCTTTCTCATAATCAAGTGCTGGCTGGACATGCAACATCTGCCACCTGGCACCCTCTGGCAGGTGGGCAAACGACGCAGAGCAGAGCAGAGAAGAGGAGGTGCAAAGGGAGGAAGCGAGGGAGAGAGCGAGCCCCAGCCATTTATACTGTTGCCTTTGGGGAAATCGGAGAGGGAGAGGGGAAGGGGAAAGGGGGAGGGGGGGGAGGGGCCTTACCTCTTGGATGATGCAGCAGCAGCGAATCCTATGTGGCTTTATGTGGCACTGTGATGTCACCCTGTGAGCCACTGATGGCCCCGTGACATTAGCACATGAGCCAGAAGTGGCTCCTCAATGTTCCGCCGCCCGCGCCAGTTTGCCATGGGGATGCCTCAACAGAACACACCCCCACCAGAAAAGAAGGGCATGCACTGAGATTGACAGCGTGGATCCGTGAGGATGCCATCCTCTTGCCTCCAGCATCGTTGCTTAGAAGTTACGTCTAAAATATCTACATACAGATCTACATTATATACATCATGTACATCTTTCATGCATAATGTACATCGTAGACATTATATTATGATAAACAAATTACAAATTATATACAGTATATACAGTATATACAGTATATACACTATGCACACATCACACACATTATAAACACTACATTATACACATTTATACATCATACATCATACACATTTTATTTAAATACACATAAAACATATGATATACACTATGCATACTTTAGACACATTATATATGATATATAAACACATCCGTCATACATACATATGGATGTTATCACATGAATGATAAAATTGTCTATACACGCAATATAGCGGCACACAAGGCTTCACACGCTGGCTTGGCCTGTGGACACAGCCTCATTAAAACACACAGACATACGCATAAGGTAGAAACTTGTGATGAGTTATTGGCACGCGGGCTCAGAGGTGACTTCACCTGGCGCTTAACTCGTGGTAGCGGCTGCTGCTGCTCCCTGGTTCTCCATGGCCCTCTTCCTCGCGCTCCCTCACCCCCCGCCGTCGTCCACCGCACCCTGCAACATTACGTCTAGGGTTAGTCAGTCCCCTGTTCACAGGTGTCTGGACATGCATATGTTCGAGGGCCAAAATTGAGCTCTATACGCACTCGACAGCTGGACATGGGGACAGACAGGCAGACAAACAAACGGGCAGCAAGTGCAGAGACGGATGGTCGAACGAGCAGACCGAGAGATCTGCATTCGAGGGTGCTACTGGGAGAGAGGCTATACCAGAGAGACTCCACCCAAAAGGAGGAGGAGGAGGGGGTGGGGGAGGAGGCAGTCCTCATCATCTTCCGCATGCTTTGTGCTTGACCTCCTCCAGTTGCCATCTGCGTGGAGCCCGCCTGCAGTGCACAGGTGTCACCAACAGATCCAGTCAAATTTGATATCCGAGAGGAGGCAGGCCATGTGCACGGCCACGTATGCACACTCAATAAGAAACAAACCCACCATCAGCCCAGACCTGCCAAGGAAACCACCCGAGACTCTTCTTCAAATATGTGCCACAGATGACACACAAGATATGGCCTCTGCTATGGCTCTCAGTACGCCACCTGTCAGTAGCCTGCTGGGGCCCCAAGCGTGCTACAGCCTTTAACAATTCACAAGCCCACATGCCCCTGTAAGCTGCCCTCCTTTGGATCGCCAAACAATCCTTCACCCCTCTGGCTAATTATTTCAATTACCAGTTTCAGGAGCACAATGCTTTCATCACGAGGCACGAGTGGGTGCTGGACACCAGCAGGGCTGTTAGGGCACCTTCATAGCGCCAGCTGCAATACACGGAAAGGCCGTAGTGAAGACACTCTAGCAGGTGCCAGCTGGCGATACTTTTGACAGATTGAAGTGCACAGCAAACTCCAGGTGCCAACTGGCAAGAGCTTTAGAAGTCAAAAAGGAGCTGCCAGGCACCTGGCACAGGTGGCGATATGGCTGGGGCACGTAGCTTCAAACGGGTTCAAGGATTGCTGTAGACCTCACCAGACCCTAGCTCCCAGCTAGCTTATCTCACGTATGCCATGGACAATAGCCTGCGTAGGAATCCAGCAGAAATAACATCAAGAGTTTGACAGGTGATGGCCATGAGGACAGAAACGATCTTAAAGGCACTTGGATGCTGCATGATGTTGGTGGTAGCAGTCAAGTCAAGCAAGAATGGCGTGAATGGAAAATTAAATTGAATGGATCATGCAAGCAAGCGTCAAACAAAAATAGATGTGCCAACTAAAGAGGGTCAAAATAACGGTCGGCGGAATTTGAAGACGTACCTACACACCTGTCCCCACACAGGTTATTTGTGGGACTGAACAGACAGGCTTTCAATGCACCCGCTTCTGGGAACATAAAAAGAAGTGCCTTAACGTCAGCACTCCGGCTCTTGCGTTCCCTTTCCCCTCGGCCGTAGGCCTTCGTTGAGCTCAATTTCTTCAAGCCAGAACTCAGCTACCAGGCCAGATTCGCCGGAAAGTTTTATCATTTATGATGTGATACAGAGACAGTTGATGTACGTCAGCATTCAGTATTATTAACAAGACTGTCTGATGTGAAAGTTGTGAGGAAGAGAGAGCCTTGGACAGGGGATTGCATCGAAGACCCCGCCAAAGAAGAGGGCTGCTTGCAGTACTTGCCAAAACTGAAGAATCCCACTTGTCGAGGATAGCAGGCAAAAATTCGGAAGACAGCCTAATGCTCCAGAGAGAGAACAACTCCGTAAAATGAACTGCGACTGTAATTTGGCTGTGAAGTTTGCGTCTACTTTCTTTTAAGTCGAGGGTGGGCAAACAAACATCCAGCTGAGCTGCATCCAGCAATGTGAGCTGCTTGACCTGCTTTGACTCCTGAAGATGACAACTGTTGGCGTCGACAGTTGGCACAAACGTCTCTATTAAACTCCCTGCGCGTCTGTCGTCGATGAATGAGCGCGGGCAAGTACGGGCATGAATGCAGCAAGGAAATGAACGTTCAACGTTCAAATGTTTGACCCTTTTATGAATCTATAGACGTGATGTGTACCTTCAAAGTCTCTTCGCTGACCTTGCGCTAACCTGAGAGGACGCCTTTGACAATTGTTCAACAAGTTGCCCTGGGCCACCCCGGGCTGCTCAGGGCTGGCCCTGGGCAGCGCTTGGATGTACGCTGCCCCTGGGTGTACAAGGTGCAGGGAATGTTGGACAAAAGTGACATCAAGACAGTTACATACGGGGAGTCAGCCTCTAGTGGACTCCCTGTCAAAATGAAGGGCGACAACACGTGTCACACGCATGAAAGGGCTCCGACGCATTAGGGCTTGACTGACAGTAAAGGGATGCGTTTAGGCACCTAGTATTGCCAAATGTATGTATGAAGTAGCTTGCACCTTCCTTGACCCCCCCTCTCAAGCGGGGTATCCTTATCTCATGTAACCACGTGAGGATGAAATTTGTCAACTCATTCACCTGTATAAACTATGGGCTAGATGCACCCTGTTTGTGGAACTCAGTTTCAAGCAGATTGTTACACCTTCTCTCAATTCACTACTCTTCTTGGAAGCCAAATGGGATGCTGTTTTCTTGTCTTTGACGGGTGGACCATGGCTGCTACATTATTAATTTCACTTACGTCTGTCAAAGCGCAGCTCAAGTCGGGTGAGTACTCCCTCTAAGTTGTTTAATCTCATCGTTACACGGCCGCCTACTAATACTTGAAATGCCTATTTCCACAATAGCTCAGAACCATGGTGAGCTAAGTGAGCTAAGGACCGTAACATACGCTCTAATTCCAATATAGCCTTGTTCTCCCACTTTGTAAAAATACAGCATGAGATGGCACCTAAACAGGTGATGTCCAAAAAAGGCTCAGCCAAATTTGGGGCGTCATCAAGTCAAACATGTGGCACAAATGGTGCGCTCGTGGCAAGTTCTGATGGCAGACACTTGCCGGAAATTTTCAAGACGGCGTTGCATTTTTAGTATTTTCCACACTTGGCCGGAATGGCATTTCTCCACATCCACTAATCCCACCGACAGAGACCCATGGAAGGTTTTGACATGCGCCAGAAGGGATGGATTTAGGGACACTGGCCCAACACGTGCGAAGTCGTCACTGAAATATTAACATTTTGTTGGTGAAATGAATCTTGCTTATTCAAGATAAATATGTTTCATTTAAATATATAAGATCAGAGATAGGTGGAAGCGTGTAAAATCAAGGAGCGATCTTTGCCCTTATTCCGTTTACTCATCTATAATCCTTGACTCACTTACCATAGTGTGCCATAGTTGCACACTAACTCAAGACACAAGAAAGAGGCAACTTGAGGACCAGAGCTTCTCCTTTGAAAACTCATGGCCTCTTGCCTACCAGGCATACAAGCATGCATAAGCACATACACAACATCAGAGGACTGAATAGCAAAGGCGCTCTCATTCAGATGACCATATTGTAGCTAAAATACATCCCTCTGACTTAGGTGCAAACCATGAAATCTGTCCGCTATGTGACCCCAAAAGGTCAGAAGGTATGACTCTGTTAATACTACTCCAAATTGCACAAACTTAACGGCAACGGACGCATCTTGACGAGACCTTTCCGAAAAGTCCTAATTCGCTCCATTTGGAGCACAGACAAAGACGCCATGTCAATTTCCGTGAAAGCTGGTCATAATAACGAACCCCAAAAGTGCAGACATGACTTGCAAGTAGAAATCCGACTCTAAAGCCTACGTCCAAAATGAGGGACCACGAGATCTCAGCCTGCTATGTACCTTGTGACCACCTGGTTGACCACGGCGCAAGGTGCGCCGTTTTGTGAGAAACCCGTTAAGTTGGGACCCACGGATCTAGGTATAACGATCATATAATTGGTCGGTTGACTGAAGTCCTAACTGTTCAGTTGACTGACGACGGCTCCACCTACCCAGGAGTTAACCACACTGGTAGGACATCGGTTTACCGAATCTCAGTCGACCTCCCGACTTTCAGTATACTACGGTCACATGTGCCAGTCTACAAATAATTATCTAAATGAGAATATCTATCCTCAGCATACTGAGTCCAAGTATACTAACCATTATTATACGAGCTTACCATATATCAACCTTCTGATATTATGTCCTATATATAACTGGTATACTCATCTCAGCAAACTATACTATGATACAAAAATCATCCTGCTGAACTTTTTGACAAAGTAAGTAAACTTGCATTATATCGACATACATTCATTTAGATGAACTCGCACATGTGAGTGTTGACATTATACATATTTAGGGTTGTATTTATATATGCAATTAATTAAATAAATAATGAACTGATACATTACAATTGGCGACTTCAAATAAAGGTTGGAGTATTGAAATGTCCAGTTAAGGTACTGTTAGTTGAGACATTTTAGGTCGTAAAGTATAATTTAGTCCAAGTTTCATGAGGTGGAATTCCTTGTTATTGAATTTTGAACTGAAATTTTCAGTCACTGAAGTGTTAGCCAAGCACATATTCTCGTAGATCCCAAATGCAGTCAACTTCTAGCATTTTGAACCTTTTAGTCACTGAAGTCTTTCCTCCTGTCACTTTTCTCGTAGATTGCAGATGAAGTTAGAATCTGAAGATTTGAACCTTAGAATGTACGCCACTATAAGCAAATGTTTAAGTTTGTGTAATCATGTTGATGCATGAGTATTGGTGCAAGGTGCTGCTCGCACTCTGATTTTGTGACGGCCACTGGTGGCACATATTGTGTGTATTAACCATCGTTTTTGTGCAATTAAGAAAAGTTTGCATGCGGATTGTATATCTATGTAATATATATTTCTAAAAAACTAGAATTTAATTCAATCACCAAATGTGCTCTTTAATGTAGCTCTTGCAATGTGTTGGGCGTCGACCTCCTCCAAGTCGTAACGTCTACGTCAGGTCAACTTGCACACACATCTTAAAGTCATATATAGCCCGTATCATGAATGTATGCATTGCACGTATACACGTCAAGAAGCACAGGTCGCAATCGCAATGAGCAAGTAAACAGCAAGATTTGACGGCAAAGGCGGTCGGGCAAGCAGCACCGTCTGGAAGCAACAAGAGCAGCATAACCAAGGGGTTGGAGCTAGCACACACAACTAGCAGTTGCGGAATGCAGCAATCTAGCCCCAAGCCCGCTTCAACAGCAAGCCGCACCCATCGTCCTCAACCCCATCCCTTTGTTGAAACGAGCAAGCAATGGGAGCACCCATGCGAGACTCTCAAGCAGCAAGTGGGCTGCACCAGCAAGTCTTGTGCCTCGCATACGAAAACAAAAAATTACGAGTCGCGAACTCACCCCCATTGTAGTGAAACAGATAGATAAAGTACTTCGTAAAATAAAATACTTTATCTATTCAAGACAAGGATCTTTGAACACAAGTGGTAGCTTCTTGAAAGAGAGATGGCTTCTTAATTGTTAATATATTTTTGGAATTTGGCAAGTGTAAAATTGATTTTGGGATGTCTTTCAATGTTCTAGCTCTTGTTTCCATACTTGCTGCATAAGCAATTTCTAGGAAGGTGCATTTTGATGTGTTGGCACCCAACACATCCCAAAAGTTGCCACCTCTTTCTAGAATAATGTACACATGTCCTTTTGACCTAAAAATGGCACATCTGACTTTTGCCACATGGAGTTCTTCTAGGTCCTTCCTCTAACTTCGAAAATGCCTTAGAAGGTTCAAAGGACATGAACCAAGTCACTTGAGTATCTATTCACACTTGACTCCACACAATACTACTCCACATATATTCAAAAGCATTAAAATATATGCAAACTAATTTATTATAACTCAAATTACTTCATCACCCCCCTGACAGAAAAAGCGACGTCTCGGCGCGTCAAGACAGGTCTTACACATGTGGAGCAGACTAGTCAACAGCTTCAAGTCAGATGCCACACATGTGAAGAGGATTAGTCAAAGGCACCAAGTCATGTGCTACACATGTAAGGTAGACTAGGCAAGGTCGTGGGTGGAGTGACCTTATTGGCTAGCCTACTCCTTGATGATAAAGAAAATTGTACAAGTGGGCCCAAAATCTGCCACAAGTTCGAAAATTCATAGAGTCCACAGAACTGCTTCAAATCTAAAAATTCAAGTGCCACACGGACCGCGTCAAAGAACTCTACCGGGTCACCAAATTTGGGAGCAATCTAACTTTTGGAGTGTTGTAGAGAGCTGAGAGAGTAGGCACTCCTCCAAATGTGTGCAGAAACTTCTGAAAATCATAAGTCCTTCTATGCTGCTTCAAATTCTGCAAAGTTAGTCACTAAATGGGCGCAGTAAGAGCTTCTACCATATTCTTGATTTTCATAGCATTTCAAGTTTAGGGGAGGGCACAATGTCAGAAGGCATATCTGCCCTAATAATGCCAGCAGCATGACCCCCTTCTACTCAGAGCATCATATCTCGCTCACCAGTGCTTCAAATTGAGCAAACTTGAATTCTAGATGACCGACTACTCATGGATTACAGCCAAGTAAAATTTCAGAATTTAATATAAAGAGATTTGTCAGCGGTAGCAGTTTTAGTTTTCCGTCCAGAAACTGCGAGAAGAGAAAAGTGTCTAATGTCATTTTTTCCTCTTTTTGATTCTTGCAGGCTGCCTCCAAGGGGTCTTCTGCTGCTTCTTGATGGTTGCAGGCTGCCTCCCTAAAGTCTTGGGGCTTCTGGTAAAGAGACTTGGGGCTGGTCCAAGATGGGGGTTGGCGGCATGGAAGCTCTTCAACTTTCTCTGAAGGTAATGCGCCGCCACCCAACTGTTCTCAGAATCTGGATATCCTTTCCACTTGATCAAGTATTGCTGCTGTCTCCTAAATTTCTCATAGCCAATATGTCTTCCACCTCGTACTCCAAATGATCATCCACTATAATTGGGGCTGGTGGGATTGTCACTCGTCCTGGGAACTTGTTAACGGGTTGCACATATGGCTTGAAGAGGGAAGCGTGGAATACGAGGTCGATGTGCATAGTCTTGGGAAGTTCTAGCTTGAAAGCAACGACGTTGACTTGCTGGATAATTTTGAAGGGTCCCAAATACTTGGGGAAGAACTTGCTGCCGACAGGCCTGTTGTTCAGGTAAATATTCTTGGATGATAGTAACACGTTGTCACCCACTCTGTACGTAATTTCTCTTTTGGACCTGTTTGCGACTTTTGCTTGAGCATCGTGCGCCTGTTGTAGAGCTTTCTTCACTGCTGTAAGGGATGCTTCTAACGTCTCCATAACATCTGTTGCTGGAGGTACTTCATCATGGCCAGCCGGCTGAAGCTCAGCGGCGTGGTGGGATGGAAGCCATAGTTGAGGAAGTATGGGGACACTTGGGTAGAGGCCTGCGTCGTGTTGTTGTGGGCAAACTCCAAGGGGGTCAAGTACATGTCCCAATCTTGCTCCAGAGTAGACATGTAGGCCTTTAGAGAGGTCTTTAGGGTACGATTCATACGCTCGGTTTGCCCATCTGATTGCGGGTGGTAGGCAGTAGACATATCCAGCGATGTACCCAAGTTCTTGAAGAGATTTTCCCAAGGATGGCTTGTAAATCTTGGATCTCTATCCAACACAATTCTTGATGGTAGCCCATGGAGTCGGAAAATGTTGTCAAAGATGAGTCTTGCAAGTTGTGGTGCTGTAGCCTTAGTCGTTGTGGGAATAAAATGAGCCATCTTGGTAAGTCTGTCCACCACCGTGAGTATTGCATTATGGCCTCGAGGTGTCACGGGCAGGTCCACAATAAGGTCCATTGAGATGTCCGTCCATTGCTTTTCCGGGATTGGTAGTGGTTGGAGGAGTCCTCCCGCCTTTTGTGATGATGGCTTGACTCTTTGGCATGTGTCACGGATCCTGCAGTACTCGTTGTCTTGCTTAGACATGCCTGGCCAACAATAAATCCTGGCTAGAACGCCCGTGGTCTTTAGGATTCCAAAGTGTCCTCCGAGAGGTTTGTCGTGTGCTTCTCGTAGAAGCAAGAGCCGGAGGTCTAAGTCATCACGAACACATCTCTGGCTCGTGTCTTGCCTCACCCAATAATTGCCTTCTTCCTTCTTGTATGGGTCCAAGGCTGCTTCTCCGTTCTTGTAGTAAGGGTCTCGTTCATAGGCGGCTCAAAATCGAGCTTCCAGATCTGTTTTCAGGGATGTCATCACTGCGTTTAATTGCAGTCTTGAGAGGGGTTTGTCTTGCCGGGCTGGTACTGAATCGTGATGTTGTATTGTTGCAAGTATCCGCTCCATCTTGCTTGTCTCCTTGAGAGATACGGCTGCGTCTGGAGGTGCTTCAACGCCTCGTGGTCCGTAGTGACCAGCACCTTGCGTCCTTCAACGTAGCAGCGCCAAACCTTCAAGGCATGTACAATCGCCAATGCCTCTCGCTCCGTGGTTGTATAATTTTGCTCGGCTGGGTTTAGCTTCCTTGACTCGTAGGCAATGGGCTGCAGGCCCTTGCCTTGGTCTTGAAGCAAGATTGGTCCTATTGCATAGGAAGATGCATTGGTGATGACGTGGAAGGGCCAACCTGGGTTTGGACTTGGGAGTGTGAGCATCGAGGATATCATCAATCTTTGCTTCAATTGTTGGAAAGCTTCCTCCTCTTTCCTGGTCCTTACATTTGGTTTGTCTTTCTTCGATAGATTTGTGAGAGGGGCTGCTTTGTGCGAGAAGCTCTGGATGAATCTCCTGTTTCAATTGGCAAATCCCAAGAACGATTGGAGTTCTTTCTTGGTAGTGGGGGTTGGCCATTCCTCCACCACCGTGGTCTTCTTGGGGTCCATCTTGATGCCATCAGCAGTCACGTGGAGACCTAGGAACTTGTTTGGCAAACTCGCTCTTTGACTCCTTTGCAAATAGCTTGTTTTGCTTCAATACTTCGAGGACTTCTTTCAAGTGTCTCGCATGCTCTTCGAGGGTCTTGCTGTAGATAAGGATGTCGTCGATGATTACCACCACAAGGCTGTCCAACATGGGCTGAAATATGGTGTTCATCATAGTCATGAAAGTTGCTGGCGCGTTGGTGAGTCCTAATGGCAGGGCCATGAACTCAAAATGTCCATATCTTGTCCTGAATGCCGTCTTCTCTATGTCAGGTTCAGCGATGCGAATCTGGTGGTAGCTGCTCTCCAAGTCCACCTTCGTGAAGTACTTGGCTCCAACCAGCCGGTCCATGAGCTCATCCATGCGCGGCAACGGGTATCGATTCTTGATGGTGATCTTGTTGAGGGCGCGATAGTCCACGCACATCCTCAAGGTACCATCCTTCTTCTTGACAAATAGCACCGGGGCTCCAAATGGCGACTTGCTAGATCAAATGAAGCCATGCTCCAGTAGCTCCTTAATTTGCTTCTTGACTTCGTCTAGCTCCGTGTATGACATCTTGAACGTAGGCCGAGAGATTGGGCTTGCTTCCGGGCTTGAACTCTATCTTGTGGTCTACGAATCTCTTGGGGGGTAGGCCCTTGGGCAATTCCGAGGAGAATACTTCTTTGTAGTCGTCTAAGACTTCTTGTATCTCCTTGGGAACAAGGCTGCCTTCTTGGCTCTCGATGTCTTTCTTGATGTCTTTTGGCGTGATCAAGGCCAAAAAAAGCTCGTGTCCCTTCCTCACAAGTCTCTTGAGTTGGAGGACGGACAATAGTATCTCGTGTGCCGGCTTCTTGATGTCTTGGGTCTGGATATTCTGGATTGCGCGCAAAATACAGATTCTTAAAGTAATGTTATTTTTGATCTTGATAGTACCGTCCCTCCAATCAGCTTGAGGGTTTTGCTTGGTCAACCAAGGCGTCCCTAGGATGACGTTGTACTTGCCCAAATGCATGGGGGAAAACACTACTCTATCCTTGAAGGACTTGATAGAGAGTGACAAGGGGTACGTCTTCTTGGAAGGGGTAGTATCGGAGAATCCGTCGGGTATCATAATCTCCTCGTCGTGGTTAAGAATTCGCATAGTAATGCCGTGCTTGGTGGCAAAATCTGCAGCAATGAAGTTGCTTTGAGCTCCGCTATCCATCAAGATGTGGACCTTCTCTCCTCCAAGGCAACCTCTCAAACTCATTGGGGTTGGAACGTCGTCTTCAACGGGGGTCTCCACCTCACTTGGCTTGTTGTCTTCTCGTGAAGTGGGTCTCGGGGTGGTAGGCTCCTGGCCTACCGGCGCTGTCCGCTTTTTGACAACTTTTGGGACATGAGAGTGCACGATGGCCCTTTTCCTTACAATAAAAGCATAGTCCAGCCTCTTTTTCAGCCGGGGAGAGTCTTGCTTTCACTCCTTGCTGTTTTCTTGCATCATAAGTGTCATTGGAGGATCTTCCACTCTTCCAAGCAGCCGCAGGATCCCTTCTAATAACTCCAATTTCCATGGGTGTGGGTCCAGATTCGGATGTGGAAGGGGCTGCATACACCCGCGTCGTCGGTGCCCAAAAAGATGAAGGCACGGAGTGCTTGAAATCCAAGGTATCCACCTTCTGAGCCACTTCAATAATCTTTGAAAAGTTTGTCAAGTCGCGTAATACCACTTCTTTTGCCACCTTGGGCTTGATGCCAGTCACATAACGATCAATCTTCTCCTCGAGCGACTTGTTGGGGATCTCCAGAGTGAGGTCATGAGATCTGGATGTATATTCTTGAACGGACGTTGTTTGCTTGAGATGGCGAAGCTTTTCTCGTGCAATTTTCTCCGCATTGATGAGCATGAATTGCTTCTGGAGGACTTCACGAAAATCCACCCATCTTGCATATGATGGTGGGGGCTCTTGGCCGGGTACAGGATGCGCCACAGCTTGATATATAGCCGCTTGATAGTTATGCCACCATGATGTTGCTGCTCGTCTGAGCAAGGTAACAGCAAAAGGGACGTAGTCCTCCTCGGGTACTTCAAGGAATGTGAGGTACGTCTCCACTTGGTAGAGCCACAAATTCGGTTTGGCTCCTCTTCCGATATTGAAAGTGTATGGTTTGCCGGGCTTGATGAGTTTACTAGCTCATGTAGGCTCTTGTGGAGGCGCTTGAGCTGAGGCTGGATTTTGAGCGTTGCTTGCAATAGGGGCAACCATGGCAGCCATAGCTTCTCTTGACGCTTTTATAGTTGCTTCATAGGTGGCCAAGCCCACTTGGTTGTGGACAATCATTAGGAAGGCTGCCCACTCATTCGCAGGAACTCCTTGTGGTAAGGTCAACTTTGCTATAGCGGCTGCCACGAGATTTGACGGTGCTCCTCCTTTTGGTGCTTCTTGTTGTTGCAGATTTTCTTGAGTGGGCTCTCCCATCGGCACTAGAGGAGGGTCTCTTGGAGAGGAAGGACTTCCTTCGAAAGCTTGCTGTTGGTCTTGAGGATCGGCCATCTTCTTGTGCTACCAAGTACCTAGCTCCGATACCACTGTAGTGAAACAGATAGATAAAGTACTTAGTAAAATAGAATACTTTATGTATTCAAGACAAGGATCTTTGAACACAAGTGGTAGTGTAATGAATCAGTATATTAGTGGATATAATATTCATTTAAATGTAATAGTTAATTAAGTTCAGCCTGCTGAACTTTAGTTAATAGTCAGTCTGCTGGACTTTACATAATTATCAGTTTGCTGACTCAGTCGAAAGCAACAGGCTGAAAGTCCATATAAGTCAGCTTGCTGACACATTCTTTGACAGCAAGCTGACTTCCGTACTCGGTAGCAGCGAACTGCCTTGATATGCATCTAAGTGCGATATGCTAGATGAATAGCCAGATGACATCCCTATGATGGATGGCTATTCGGGATGATGGGAGATGGCGGTGGATTTGGTTAACCGAGGTCCTACCAACGTGGTTAACTCCCGGGTAGGCGGTGCCATCGCACTGACCGTTGAACAGTAAACTCATTCCATGTACATATGCTAGGCATTGCTCTCGAGTTCGGCATTCGGAAACGAGGCCAACTCTCTTGTACAGCTTACTGAGAGAGATCTGAATCCAAGGCGAGAAGCCATTGATACGCACTGTCTTCTAACCTTGCTTATGTATGAGTTTACTGATTTGCATCATTGATGCTAGTTTACTCGCATTTGACTTACGAGTATTATTCCCTGCTAGTGTATTGTCCTTTGCCGTTTAACTAGTTAACGGAAATACCATAAAGATTACTTGCTGATATAAAGATCTTTATTAATTGTTAATCGCCTATTTGGTAAGTCGATTCATTTCAGTGGTATCGGAGCAGTTATCACAGTCTTCTTTGTATGGTAAGGACAAGGTCTCAAACTAGCAACTCCCGAGACATGGAGAACCAGGATAACGAGAATGTCGAAAACCAGGCGGAAAGCCATGTAGCGGGAAACCGTACCTATTCGGAAGCAGTAGCGGATACTGCAGCTAGGGAGGCTGCAGATGAGGCAGCTGCTATTGCCTCAGTCGCAGCTCAGCAAGCTGAGGAGGAGATAGCCAGACTAGAAGCTGAACAAGTAGCAAAGGCCGCTGAAGATATACAAAGGAGGGAAGGACAGCCAGCTGACGAGCGCACTGTTGAAGAACTTATGGCATCAAGGGCCAATGTTCTGAACCCACCTCCTGCCGTACAACTCAATGTACCCCTAGGTCAAATACGTGACCGGCTGAATGCGGCAGGAATTGCTGCTGCAGGAGCAAGAGGGATTGTTGAGGACACTACTCAGCGAGTAGATGCCAATGCTGCTGCTGCATTTGCTAATCTACCACCCCAAAATGTAGACTTGGGAGCATTGTTCGTTCAGATGCAGTCGCAAATGGCGACCATGTATCAGTCCCAGCAGGAGGACAAAAGAATCATAATGTCCCTACTCCGGGACAGAGACCAACTGGGGTCTCACACCACTAGTGGTGGTGGCCGAGGGCCTAGTAAGCCCAAGCCGAAACCTCCCCAGGACTATGATCCTGAGGGAAACAGAAAATATTACCTGATCAAGTTTCTCGCGGATGTTGAGCAGTGGCTGGAGAACTACCCAGAACTGCAAGATTACGAGAAGGTCAGGCACACCGGTGCGCTACTGAAAGGCAGTGCCGCAGACTGGTGGCTTTACTGGAAGGAAGAGCGTAAGGCTCGGCAACTCGGTGACCCTACGTGGGTAGAGTTTGTCGAGAAGTTGCATGAGAAGTTTGATGTCATCAACCAGCAGGAGAAAGCTATCTATGCGATGATCTCCCTGACACTGAAGCAGACCACTTCAGTTGCTGAGTTTGCTCAAAAGTTCCAAGAGAACATGATGAAGCAGCCTGATTTGCCAGAACGGTATAGGATAGCATACTTCAGGTATGGCTTGAAATCCGAGGTCTCTGGTCATTTTGCTGAGAAAAAGTATGAGAAACTGGCTGACTTGATCCAGGATGCTGACGCCTGGGATCAGCAGCAGTTCAATCACAAGCGCCAGAGTAACGCTTTGGTGTCTAAGATTGTCAAAAAGCCCCACGGTTCCTACAATGCAGTTGAAGGAGACCAGGCTGAGGATAATCAGGGTGATGAATATGAGTATGAGTACAATGCTATTCAGTCTAGAGGTAGAGGTGGTCCCTCTCGAGGTGGCTATGGAAGGGGTGGTGGTAGGACTAAGCCGAGACCAGCCTCAGCAAAATCTACTTGCTACCATTGTCAGCAGAAAGGCCACTACAGAGAACAGTGTCCGGTCAAGCACCTGCCTAAGGTCGAGAGAAAAGACCAGCCTTTAAAAGACAGCAACAGTCAGTAATCCAGTCTACTGACTGTGAGGATGCTAGAGATAGTGAGTCGTCACTAGCTGCCCTCGTAGCAGGTATTATGGGTCCTGCTGAACTGGATTCACTATGCATGCCTGACAACCAGATAAAGGAGACCATCAGCAATATAGACGTCCAGAGAGTGCACACTCTGGATGCTCTTGTTCCACCTGATGTCCAACATTTCTTTGCTACGTCAGGAGAACAATGCGAAAGTCAGGAAAAGACAGTCCCCCCTATCCTACTGCATTGCATGATTGCAGGTAGGAAGGTGAGGGCATTTGTTGACGGAGGGGCGTCACATACTTTTATCCACAAGGACTTAGTTAAGCGGCTAAGGCTGCCTACTGTCACCCAAGGGAATAGAAAAATATTCCTTGGAGATGCCTCAAGTATCCCGGGAGGAGTTATAACCAAGCCTATTGAGGTCCAGTTAGGTTCTGGCATTGCAGTTCTAACTGAAACGCTTACATTTGAGGTACTCAACACTGGCTTTTATGATCTCGTGCTAGGCAGGTCCTGGCTTAATAGACATCAAGCTGAAGTGTGTTGGAGCAGAGGTACAGTTAAAGTGAGAGGAGCCAGTGATGGGCAGACTGACTTGGCACCCACCAGTGCTCTTCCTCTTGTCCTGTGTGGATGGCAAATGAAGGAAAAGAAGAGGCTTCCAGAAGGATGCAAGTTGCTGAATGCAATGGAGTTCGTCAAAAGCTGGAACCAGAAGGAAGACAGAATGTTCTGTCTGCTGCTAAGAGAGGTACCTCCTCAACCTGAAGAAGTGGTTGAGAAAAAGGTACACCCTCCGGAACACCCTACTGCTGCAAACATTGTTGCTCAGTACACGGATGTGTTTAATATGCCTCCAGGACTACCCCCTAAGCGGGAAGTAGATCATAGGATTGATTTATTACCTGGTAGCCAGCCACCCTGGCAACGCACGTATGGCTTGTCTTATTTGGAGAGTGAGGAGTTGAAAACACAGATTGCAGAGCTGGAGGAAAATGGTTACATTTCTCCCAGTAAATCACCGTACGGCGCACCTATCCTATTTGTTAAGAAAAAGGATGGCAGTATGCGGATGTGTGTGGATTACAGAGCCCTGAACAGAATTACAGTAAAGAACAAGTATGCTTTACCCAGAATCGAGGACTTGCTTGATACCCTGTCTGGCGCTAAGGTGTTCAGTAAGATAGATCTCAAGAGTGGTTATCATCAAATCAGAATTGCTGAGGGGGATGAACACAAGACTGCTTTCCGCACACGTTATGGACACTATGAGTTCAACGTGATGCCATTTGGACTGACTAATGCTCCTGCTACCTTTATGGGTGCTATGAATGACATTTTCAGACCTTATTTGGATAAGTTTGTGCAAGTTTTCCTGGATGATATTTTAATTTTCTCTAAAGATGAAGCTCAGCACACTGAACACTTAAAGAAAGTGCTGGACACTCTGCGGAAAAATCACTTGTATGCTAAAATGAGCAAGTGTGATTTCTTTAAGGAAAGTATTGAATTCTTAGGCCACGTTGTCAGTAAAGAGGGCATCAGTGTGGATCCTAAGAAAGTCCAGACCATAAGGGACTGGCCAGTACCACAGTCTGTCTCTGAAGTTAGATCCTTCCTCGGGTTGGCTAACTACTATAGGAGATTTATTGAGAATTATTCCACAAAGGCCAGTAAACTGACTGACCTTACTAAGAAAGACATCGGGTATGTGTGGGGGGAAGAGCAGCAGGCTGCCTTCCAGACCCTTAAAGATGCCCTTTGTTCTGCCCCAGTGCTAGCCGTGTATGACCCCAGCAAACCGGTGCAGGTGGTTACTGATGCCTCTGATTTTGCCATGGGTGCTATTTTGTTGCAGCCTGCTGACAAAACCACAAAGGATGGTAAGGTACGGCAGGAGTGGCATCCTGTGTTGTATGAGTCTATGAAATTTAATCCAGCGGAGATTAATTACTCAGTGCATGATAAAGAGCTGCTAGCTATCATTCATGTACTCAAACAGTGGAGAGCATACTTACATGGTAAAGCTTTTAAGGTGATTACAGATCATCTAGCTCTGACCCACTTTCAGAAGAAGTCCAAGCTGTCGAGGAGGGAGAACCGCTGGAGCCAGATGCTGGAGCAGTTCCAAGTCCAGATCGACTACAAACCAGGGAAGTTGAATCCTGCTGATGCACTCTCTAGAAGACCTGACTTGCAAGAAAGGAACTTTAGTCAGCATGCTGTAGATAAAGTCCTGTGTGCACTCACTTCACTAAAGGTGAAAAAGTCCTTCCTTGAACAACTTAGGAAAGCCTACCTTTCTGACCCAACATTTGAGCCCAGCCCCACTACTGGTATGTGTCGTGCTACCGCACTCGGGTATAAGCTCAAGGGAGGGGTCTGGGTGACTGAAACCACTTCAGGCAGGCTGAAGCTGGTCATTCCTAATAATTTGGAAATAAGGTCTCTCTTACTGAGTCAAGCTCATGACAGTCTCCTGGGTGGACATTTGGGGCAGGCCAAAACTGTTGGCAAACTGGCAAAACATTATCATTGGGAGGGGTTACCCCGGGAGGTCTTGAAATATGTCAAGTCCTGTGACCAGTGTCAGAGAAATAAGTCTCGGCACACACCACCCGGAGGTCTCTTGCAACCGCTACCCATCCCAGCGGGACGCTGGGAAACTATATCCATGGACTGGGTGGTCTCACTACCAAGAACTGCCAACGGGCATGATTCAATACTGGTAGTCGTGGATAAACTGACAAAAATGGTCATTTTTATCCCCACAACTGTCAAAGTGACTGCACTCGAAACAGCGAGACAGTTTTACAACCATGTAGTATGCCAACATGGGCTCCCTTCTAATATCATCTCAGACAGAGACTCAAAATTCACCTCTAAGTTCTGGAGAGCTTTAATGGGGTTAATGGGAGTCAAACAGCTGCTCAGCACAGCAAACCACCCTCAGACTGATGGGCAGACTGAAAGAACTAACCGAGTTCTGCAGGAGGTGCTGAGAGCATATATTAACCAAAAACAAGATAATTGGGATGACCTGTTGCCTCAAATTCAGTTTGCGGTCAACAGTGCGGTGCACGCGTCAACGGGCAAAACTCCTTTTGAACTCAGCCTGGGTAGAGTCCCTAAGTCTCCTCTAGATGTGCTAGGGGAATCTTTAACTCACCCTGAAGGGATTGACAACCCGGTCTCCCTCCAGTTAACTCAGGAGTTTGCTGACACCCTGTCAGAAGTCCAACGAAACTTGCACACGGCCCAAGAAAACCAACAAAAATACGCTAATCAACACCGTCGGGAACTGACATTTTCCAAGGGGGATTTAGTCAAACTGCATTCTCAGCACCTGTACCTCCCTGGTGTGGTCAAGAAAAAGCTTGGCCCTGTCTGGGTCGGTCCATATTCGGTGGTCCGTCGTGTCGGTCAGAATGCTTACAAACTGAACATGTCAGCTGAATACAAGGGGCACCCGGTCTTTAATGTCTCCTTCCTGGAACCGTACATCAAAGGTGATACACTGTTCACAGGTCGGTTCCCTGTCCAACCGGGACCGGTCCCCGCTGTCCGGGACGGCGACCCTGAGGAATATGAGGTCGATGAGATTTTAGACGCTCGCTCGGTCCGTCGATCGTCTAAATATGTCATGAAATACCTCATTCGATGGAAGGGTTACGATGCCTCTGGGGACACTTGGGAGTTTAAGGACCACTTGACCAATGCCAAAGGGGCGTTGACACGGTTCCACCTTCGGGCCGCTGGAGTCCCTCCATAACTGTCATTTCAGTTGACACGGGAAGGTGACAGGCGGTCCTGTCTCCATTTAAGTTGGAGGGGAAAATATATGACAGTTAGTGAGCGAGAGCGATAAAAACACACTCATACGTTTATGTGTAGCGCATCGCAACTACGTCAACTTTTAGCAATCATCCTGTAAGGTAAACAGCAGCGAAGCCACTATACTAAATACTAACATACTTCCTGCAATCCCTATGACAAAGGTCCATATCCTACTAACTTGTGCCCTGGTTACATGTGCAGGATGGCGCCCACCACACAAAAGGAGGACAGAAAGCGCAAGGCAGAAGAAGCCAGGAGGACAATGGAGCAATACCAGAAGGAGCTGGCGGCGACGTCCCTCACCAGGAGAGAACAAGAAAGGGTCCGCAAACAACAAGAGGCGGCAGAAGAGGCACAGAGGAAGAAGGATCAGGAAGCGGAAAACCTCAGGAAGGCTGAGGAGGAGAGACAGAAGAAACAGCAAGAAGAAGCGGCAGCGGCAGAAGAGGAGAAAAGAAAAAAGATTGAAGCGGACAGACAGAAGAGCTTGGCCACTTACAGGTATACTGTGGTGGGTGGCCAAAACTTCGATAACCTGAAGGAAGCATTGCTGGCAGCCCAGGAGATCAACAGGCTGGAACAGACAACACTGCTACAGAAGGAAGGAGCTACAGCACTGGACAGGTACATCGAGACACACACCGGCGTGGTCCTTTACGAAGATTATGCTAAGATGGTGGGCTATACAGCAGAGCAGGCCCGGTATCTCGCAGATGATTCAGAGGACAAGCCGGTCCCCATACCGGGAATAGTGGGAGATCAGAGACTCATCCGGATGGTGAGCATGCGGCCCGATAGCTTTAAGGATACGGTATTCTACCTCACACTCCTGCCAGCTTACAATGAAGTTGAGAGAAGGAGCTGGGAGTACTTGGCCAGGGAAGCAGGACAGCAGATGTTCTCTCCCCACTGGTTCCCGTGTAAACTGAGGAAGGCTGAGCACGGACCCCAGTACTACCAGCAGCCAACAGACTGGAGGTGGATGACCGTCACAAATAAGAAGCAGGAGTGTGACCGAGCCCAACCGGATGACTTCCACTATGGCCTAGACGGCTATCTCATCCTACCACCTCACATTGCCCCTTGGGACCCCAGGCTGAATGGATGCCTGAGCAATATGAATGCAGAGACCAAGGAACATAGGAGGAGGGGAAGAGACTACTTCTCTAAGGGAAAGCATGCCTTTGTCAAATGGGCAAAGAATGCAGGCCGGATAGATATCAGTAGGCTGAAGGCCAAGCAACCTCCAGCGCGCCCTAAGAAAGGGAGGTCGGTAGACTACTCCATGTCTACTAGGGAGCAGGACGACTTAGTGGACGAGACCCCTACTCTCTCCGAGGAGGAGGATGAGGAGGATGAGGAAGAAGAACAAGGCAGAGGAGAAGCATCAGCAGCAGGTACTCAGGATACCCAGGGACAGGCAGTGGCACTTCCTAAAGAACCACGATCAGGTGTGTGGAATGTGATCCCCGTTATGGCGACAACTGGACCCCGCGCTCGCTCCCCCAGCCCACCTGCCCAAGCAGGGGAAGAAGCTGATCTGACTGTACTGGGCAGCAGACACAGACAGAAATCCCCAGAGGACAGGGGTGCCAGAAGAGGGACACGCGGGTGGGCCAGAGGTATGCCAGCCTCCCCCTCCGCTCAGGGGCATGTACCTCTAGCCAATGTATTTCAGCATCCTACTGGAATGCCTGTCTATGTGGGAATCAACACCCAAATAGTTGAAGAGCAGGCCACCATCCTCCGTTCTCCTCGAGGGCCAACTTTAGAGCAAACAGGGTTCTTTAGAAGGCCAGCTGACAGACCTAGAGGGCTGTCCAGATCTAGGTCCAGATCTCCGTCCCCTGATCCTGAAGCCCCAGGAACCACCCCTTAAGGTGACAGGCTGAAAAGATAGTCAGTAAGGGAGGCTGGTCAAGGTCAGTTTCTTTATTTAAAGCTTTTGCAGTTTAATGTTGTCGAGGCGACAACAAGTTAAGTTGGAGGGATTGTAATGAATCAGTATATTAGTAGATATAATATTCATTTAAAAATAATAGTTAATTTAGTTCAGCCGGCTGAACTTTAGTTAGTATTCAGTCTGCTGAACTTTAGTTAATAATCAGTCTGCTGGACTTTACATAATTATCAGTTTAATGACTCGGCCAAAAGCAGCAGGCTGAAGTCAACTTAAGTCAGCTTGCTGACACATTCTTTGACAGCCAGCTGACTTCCGTGCTCGGTAGCAGCGAACTGCCTTGATATGCATCTAAGTACCACCTGCTAGATGAATGGCCAGATGACATCCCCATGATGGATGGCTATTCGGGATGATGGGAGATGGCGGTGGATTTGGTTAACCGAGGTCCTACCAACGTGGTTAACTCCCGGGTAGGCGGTGCCATCGCACTGACCGTTGAACAGTAAACTCATTCCATGTACATATGCTAGGCATTGCTCTCGAGTTCGGCATTCGGAAACGAGGCCAACTCTCTTGTACAGCTTACTGAGAGAGATCTGAATCCAAGGCGAGAAGCCATTGATACGCACTGTCTTCTAACCTTGCTTATGTATGAGTTTACTGATTTGCATTATTGATGCTAGTTTACTCTCATTTGACTGACGAGTATTATTCACTGCTAGTGTGTTGTCCTTTGCCGTTAAACCAGTTAAACGGAAAATACCATAAAGATTACTTGCTGATATAAAGATCTTTATTAATTGTTAATCGCTTATTTGGTAAGTCGATTCATTTCAGTGGGCGAAGGTGGATTAACACGGTACCGTGAATGTAGTGAAACAAATAGATAAAGTACTTAGTAAAATAGAATACTTTATCTATTCAAGACAAGAATTCTGAACACAAGTGGTAGCTTCTTAAAAGAGAGATGACTTCTTGAAAGTTAATATATTTCTGGAATTTGGCACGTACAAGAGTGATTCTGGAATGCCTTTCTATGTTCTCCCTCTTGTTTATTCACTTGCTACATAAGTAGTTTCTAGGAAGATGCATGTTGATGTGTTGGCACCCAACACATCCCAAAACTTGCCACCTCTTTCTAGAATAATGTACACATGTTGTTCTGATCTAAAAATGGCACATTTGACTTTCGCCACATGGAGTTCTTCCAGGTCCTTCCTCTAACTTCAAAAATGCCTTAGAAGGTTCAAAGGACATGAACTAAGTCACTAGAGTATCTATTCACACTTGAATCCACACAATACTACTCCAAATATATTTGATAACATTAAAATAATAGCAAGCTAATATATTATATGTAGTGATTTGAGTTATTATACATTAGTTTGCATATATTTTAATGTTTTCAAATATATTTGAAGTAGTATGGTGTGGAGTCAAGTGTGAATAGGTACTCTAGTAACTTGGTTCATGTCCTTTGAACCTTCCAAGGCATTTTCGAAGTTAGAGGAAAGACCTAGAAGAACTCCATGTGGCAAAAGTCAAATGTGCCATTTTTAGGTCAAAAGGACATGTGTACATTATTCTAGAAAGAGGTGGCAAGTTTTGGGATGTGTTGGGTGCCAACACATCAACATACACCTTCCTAGAAATTACTTATGTAGCAAGTATATAAACAAGAGCTAGAACATAGAAAGACATTCCAGAATCACTCTTGTACTTGCCAAAATCCAGAAATATATTAACTTTCAAGAAGCCATCTCTCTTTCAAGAAGCTACCACTTGTGTTCAAAGATCCTTGTCTTGAATAGATAAAGTATTCTGTTTTACTAAGTACTTTATCTATCTGTTTCACTACAGTGGTATCGGAGCTAGGCACTTTGGTAGCACAAGAAGATGGCCGATCCTCAAGACCAACAGCAAGCTTTCGAAGGAAGCCCTTCCTCTCCAAGACACCCTCCTCCAGCGCCGATGGGAGAGCCCACTCAAGAAAATCTGCAACAACAAGAAGCACCACAAGGAGGAGCACACCCTCCTCCAGCGTCGATGGGAGAGCCTACTCAAGGAAATCTGCAACAACAAGAAGCACCACAAGGAGGAGCACCGTCAAATCCCGTGGCAGCCGCTATAGCAAAGTTGACCCCACCACAAGGAGTTCCCGCAAATGAGTGGGCAGCCTTCCTAATGACCGTCCACAACCAAGTGGGCTTGGCCACCTATGAAGCAACCGTGCAAGCGTCAAGAGAAGCTATGGCTGCCATGGTTGCCCCTATTGCGAGCAATGCTCAAAATCCAGCCCCGGCTCAAGCGCCTCCACAAGAGCCAACGAGAGCAAGGAAACTCATCAAGCCCGGCAAACCCGACACTTTCAACCCCGGGAAAGGTGCCAACCTGAATTTATGGCTCTACCAAGTGGAGACGTACCTCGCGTTCCTTGAAGTACCCGAGGAGGACTACGTTCCCTTTGCCGTTACCTTACTTAGAGGAGCAGCAACATCATGGTGGCGTAACTATCAAGCGGCTATATATCAAGCTATGGCGCACCCCATGCTCGGCCAAGAGCCCCCACCATCATATGCAAGATGGGCAGATTTTCGTGAGGCCCTCAAGAAGCAATTCATGCCCATCAATGCGGAGAAGATTGCCCGAGGAAAGCTCCACCATCTCAAGCAAACGACGTCCGTTCAAGAGTATACATCCAGATTTCACGCCCTCACTCTTGAGATCCCCAACATGTCTCTCGAGGAGAAGATTGACCGTTACATCTTTGGCCTCAAACCCAAGGTGGCAAAGGAAGTGGAGTTACGCGACTTGACGGACTTCTCAAAGATCATTGAAGTGGCCCAAAAGGTGGATACCTTGGATTTCAAGCACTCCGTGCCTTCATCTTCACGGGTACCGACGACGCGGGTGTACGCAGCCCCTTCCACATCCGAATCTGGACCCACACCCATGGAAATCGGAGTTATTAAAAGGGACCCCGCGGCTGCCCGGAAGAGTGGAAGACCCTCCAATGACACTTATGATGCAAGAAACCAGCAAGGAGTGAAAGCAAGACTCTCCCCGGCTGAAAAAGAAGCTCTCATGACGGCTGGACTATGCTTCTATTGCAAGGAAAAGGGCCATCGTGCACTTTCATGCCCCAAAAAGTTGTCAAAAAACGGACAGCGCCGGTAGGCCAGGAGCCTACCACCCCAAGACCCACTTCACGAGAAGGCAACACGCCAAGTGAGGTGGAGACCCCCGTTGAAGACGACGTTCCAGCCCCAATGAGTTTGAGAGGTTACCTTGGAGGAGAGAAGGTCCACATCTTGGTGGATAGCGGAGCTCAAGGCAACTTCATTGCTGCAGATTTTGCCACCAAGCACGGTATTACTATGCGAACTCTTGACCACGACGAGGAGATTATGATGCCCGATGGATTCTCCTATACTACCCCTTCCAAGAAGACGTACCCCTTGGCACTCTCTATCAAGTCCTTCAAGGATAGAGTAGTGTTCTCCCCCATGCAATTGGGCAAGTACGACGTCATCCTAGGGACGCCTTGGTTGACCAAGCACAACCCCCAAGTTGATTGGAGGACCGGTACTATCAAGATCAAGAATGACATCACTTCAAGAATCTGTATTTTGCGCGCAATCCAGAATATCCAGACCCAAGACATCCAGAAGCCGGCACACGAGATACTATTGTCCGCCCTCCAACTCAAGAGACTTGTGAGGAAGGGACACGAGCTTCTTTTGGCCTTGATCACGCCAAAAGACATCAAGAAAGACATCGAGAGTCAAGAAGGCAGCCCCGTTCCCAAGGAGATACAAGAAGTCTTTGAGGACTACAAAGAAGTGTTCTCCCCGGAATTGCCCAAGGGCCTACCCCCCAAAAGATTCGTAGACCACAAGATAGAGTTGGAGCCCGGAAGCAAGCCCATCTCTCGGCCTACGTTCAAAATGTCATACACGGAGCTAGACGAAGTCAAGAAGCAAATCAAGGAGCTACTGGAGCATGGCTTCATTCGACCTAGCAAGTCGCCATTTGGAGCCCCGGTGCTATTTGTCAAGAAGAAAGATGGTACCTTGAGGATGTGTGTGGACTATCGCGCCCTCAACAAGATCACCATCAAGAATCGATACCCGCTGCCGCGCATGGATGAGCTCATGGACCGGCTGGTTGGAGCCAAGTACTTCACGAAGATTGACTTACGGAGCGGCTACCACCAGATTCGCATCGCAGAACCGGACATAGAGAAGACGGCATTCAGGACAAGATATGGACATTTTGAGTTCATGGTCCTGCCATTTGGACTCACCAACGCGCCAGCAACTTTCATGACTATGATGAACACCATATTTCAGCCCATGTTGGACAGATTTGTGGTGGTATTCATCGATGACATCCTTATCTACAGCAAGACCCTTGAAGAGCATGCGAGACACTTGAAAGAAGTCCTTGAAGTATTGAAGCAAAACAAGCTGTTTGCGAAGGAGTCAAAATGCGAGTTTGCCAAACAAGAAGTGGAGTTCCTAGGTCTCCACGTGACTGCTGATGGCATCAAGATAGACCCCAAGAAGACCACGGTGGTGGAGGAATGGCCAACCCCCACGACCAAGAAAGAACTCCAGTCATTCTTGGGATTTGCCAATTGGTACAGAAAATTCATCCAAGGCTTCTCGCACATAGCAGCCCCCCTGACAGATCTACTCAAGAAGGACAGGCTATATACATGGACCGAGAAAGAGGAAGAGGCATTTCAAGAGTTAAAGCGAAGATTGACCACATCCCCGGTGCTCACACTCCCAAGTCCAAACCCAGATTGGCCCTTCCACGTCATCACCGATGCATCTTCCTATGCAATAGGAGCAATCCTGCTTCAAGACCAAGGCAAGGGACTGCAGCCCATCGCCTACGAGTCAAGGAAGCTAAATCCAGCCGAGCAAAATTATACAACCACGGAGCGAGAGGCATTGGCGATTGTACATGCCTTGAAGGTTTGGCGCTGCTACGTTGAAGGACGCAAAGTACTGGTCACCACGGACCACGAGGCGTTAAAGCACCTCCAGACGCAGCCGTATCTCTCAAGGAGACAAGCAAGATGGAGCGGATACTTGCAACAATACAACATCACGATTCAGTACCAGCCCGGCAAGACAAACCCGGCTGACCCCCTCTCAAGACTGCAATTAAATGCAGTGATGGTATCCCTGAAGACAGATCTGGAAGCTCGATTTTCAGCCGCCTATGAAAGAGACCCTTACTACAAGAACGGAGAAGCAGCCTTGGACCCATGCAAGAAGCAAGAAGGCAATTATTGGGTGAGGCAAGATACGGGCCAGAGATGTGTTCCTAATGACTTAGACCTCCGGCTCTTGCTTCTACGAGAAGCACACGACAACCCTCTTGGAGGACACTTTGGAATCCTAAGGACCACGGGCGTTCTAGCTAGGACTTATTGTTGGCCAGGCATGTCTAAGCAAGTCAAGGAGTACTGCAGGAGCTGTGACACATGCCAAAGAATCAAGCCATCATCGCAAAAGGCGGGAGGACTCCTCCAACCACTACCAATCCCCGAAAGACAATGGACGGACATCTCAATGGACCTTATCGTGGACTTGCCCGTGACACCTCGAGGCCATAATGCAATACTCACGGTGGTGGACAGACTTACCAAGATGGCTCATTTTATTCCCACGACGACTAAGGCTACAGCACCACAACTTGCAAGACTCATCTTTGACAACATCTTCCGACTCCATGGACTACCATCAAGAATTGTGTCAGATAGAGATCCAAGATTCACAAGCCATTTCTGGAAAAATCTCTTCAAGAACTTGGGTACATCGCTGGATATGTCTACTGCCTACCACCCACAATCAGATGGGCAAACCGAGCGTATGAATCGTACCCTAAAGACCTCTCTAAAGGCCTACGTGTCTACCCTCGAGCAAGACTGGGACATGTACTTGACCCCCCTCGAGTTTGCCTACAACAACACTACGCAGGCCTCTACCCAAGAGTCCCCATTCTTCCTCAACTATGGCTTCCATCCGACCACGCCACTGAGCTTCACGGCTGGCCATGATGAAGTACCTGCAGCCACAGATTTTATGGAGACATTAGAAGCAGCCCTTACAGCAGCGAAGAAAGCTCTACAACACGCGCAAGATGCTCAAGCAAGAGTGGCGAACAGATCCAGAAGAGAAATTACGTACAGAGTGGGTGACAACGTGTTACTATCATCCAAGAACATTTCCCTGAACAACAGGCCTGCCGGCAGCAAGTTCTCTCCCAAGTATTTGGGACCCTTCAAGATTATCCAGCAAGTCAACCCCGTTGCTTTCAAGCTAGAACTTCCCCAGACTATGCACATCGACCCCGTATTCCACGCTTCCCTCTTCAAGCCATATGTGCAACCCGACAACAAGTTCCCAGGACGTGTGACAACCCCACCAGCCCCAACAATAGTGGATGATCATTTGGAGTACGAAGTGGAAGACATAGTGGCTATGAGAAATTTCAGGAGACAGCAGCAATACTTGATCAAGTGGAAAGGATATCCAGATTCGGAGAATAGTTGGGTGGCGGCGCACTACCTTGACAAAGTTCAGAGAAAGTTGAAGCGCTTCCATGCCGCCAACCCCCATCTTGGACCAGCCCCAAGTCTCTCTACTAGAAGCCCGAAGACTTCAGGGAGGCAGCCTGCCACCATCAAGAAGCAGCAGAAGACCCCTTGGAGGCAGCCTGCAAGAACAAGAAAGAGGAAAAATTGACATTAGACACTCTTCTCTTCTCGCAGTTTCTGGACAGAAAACTAAAACTGCTACTGGTAATAGGTCTCTGCATAATAAATTCTGAAAATTTACCTGGCTGTAGTCCATGAGTAGCCGGTCATTTAGAGTCCAAGTTTGCTCAATTTGGAGCACTGGTGAGAGAGATATGATGCTCTAAGTAGAAGGGGGTCAGGCTGCTGGCATTGTTAGGACAGAATATGCCTTCTGACATTGTGCCTTCCCCTGAACTTGGAATGCTCTGAAACTCAAGACTCTGGTAGAACATCTTACAGCGCCCAGTTTGAGACTTAGTTTGCAGAATTTGGAGAAGTATAGAAGGACTTATGATTTTCAGAAGTTTCTGCACAGATTTGGAGGAGTGCCTACTCTCTCAGCTCTCAACGACACTCCAGAAATGAGAATGCTCTCAAATTTGGTGACCCGGTAGAGTTCTCCGACGCGGTCCGTCTGGCACTCAAATTTTCAGATTTGGAGCAGGTCTGTGGCCGCTATGAATTTTTGAATTTGTGGCAGATTTTGGGCCAACTTGTACTATTTTCTTTATCATTACGAAGTAGGCTAGCCAATAAGGTCACACCACCTACGACATTGCCTAGTCTACCTTACATGTGTAGCACCTGACTTGGCGCCTTTGACTAGTCCTCTTTACATGTGTGGCATCTGACTTGAAACTGTTGACTAGTTTGCTCCACATGTGTAAGACCTGACTTGACGCGCCGAGACGTCGCTTTTTCTATGGGGGGGGTGATGTAGTGATTTGAGTTATTATACATTAGTTTGCATATATTTTAATGTTTTCAAATATATTTGGAGTAGTATTGTGTGGAGTCAAGTGTGAATAGGTACTCTAGTAACTTGGTTCATGTCCTTTGAACCTTCCAAGGCATTTTCGAAGTTAGAGGAAAGACCTAGAAGAACTCCATGTGGCAAAAGTCAGATGTGCCATTTTTAGGTCAAAAGGACATGTGTACATTATTCTAGAAAGAGGTGGCAAGTTTTGGGATGTGTTGGGTGCCAACACATCAACATACACCTTCCTAGAAATTACTTATGTAGCAAGTATATAAACAAGAGCTAGAACATAGAAAGACATTCCAGAATCACTCTTGTACTTGCCAAAATCCAGAAATATATTAACTTTCAAGAAGCCATCTCTCTTTCAAGAAGCTACCACTTGTGTTCAAAGATCCTTGTCTTGAATAGATAAAGTATTCTGTTTTACTAAGTACTTTATCTATCTGTTTCACTACATTATAACTCAAATCACTACAGTGAAACCTGCAAGCTCCTTCTTCATGCGGAACAACTTTGTATTGGAGGATGGCTACGAGTTGTCTTGCAGTGAGTCTGATGCTTCATCTGTGTGTGAGGACGGGAACTTAGCTTGAAGAAAACATTTCTTTTCACGTCGGCTACCCGTTTGGACGATTTGACTCTTGGTGCTTCAGAGGGTGAAAAAGTGAGGAACGACGATGGAGACCTCGGGCAAGGCAATATAAACATGGATAAGGACTGGGATGATGGGAGGGGCAGCGAAAGGGGTGGTGCCGGAGATGGAGGTAGGGACGGGGACGGGGACAAGGACGGGGATGGGGGCAGGGCGGCGGTGGGGGTGGGGTGGAGGCAGCGAGCCTCCTGATAGTGAACTCAAAAAGTTTGTCTACGCTGATGAGGAGACCTCTGATATGGAGGAAAAGATTTACAGAAAGATGCTCAGCTTCACTTTTGCCGCCAAGTTTCTCCATTGTCATGGAGAACCAAGCAAAAGACAAGATTCATGTATGCATGCAACCTGATTTCTTGTTAGCTGAGTGGTTGTGGGATTACTCGTACGAGCGCAAGATGAAGCTGGAACACTTCATGGGGAAGATGGCGGTGCAGGGAGACATCCTGTGCGCGCAGGTCCAGAATTTTCTTAATCAGCCGGTGCAAGTTCATCTTAAACGGTTGATGGACAGCCAAGAATTGGGAGAGAGCATAAATTACAAATTCGAGTTCTTGATGATAGGTATGTTTAACGCCCCCTTTGTCACGGACGATCCTTTCTTTGTAGAGCGCGGAGTGCACGTGCAAGATGCAGATGGCGTTGAGTCGTGGTTAATGAACTGTGGGCGGAAGCAAGATCCAAGACTTTTACTATGAGGGGCAGGACATCGGACACACGCTGGTTGGTTTGCAGGTAGTGGCACGTGCTGTGGAGCAACGTCACCACGAGGGACCAGCCCACGTTAGTCTAGATTGCGACCTTTTCTTCCTAATCGAGGCAATTCACGTTCACGACTTAGGCCAGTGCTTGTCATCGGACAAATTATTGCTCTGTCGTCATAGCGTGCATTTGTTCGTGTGCAACTTTGCGGCGCAGTGTGCGGTGGTCATGGGAGGACTAGCAGATAGAATCAAAGTCAATCTTGACCGACATGTGCTCATTGACCACATTCTACACAAGCACGTCTTACTTGAAAGTTGAGTCAAATTCAGTCCAATTGGGTCCAATGTGCTCGTGGAATAATTGGGGACCATCCAAGACGGTTCGAGCCATGGTTCAAACTGGTTCAAACTTTGAATGAAGTCTGATGCAACGTGGAGGCGACGCTGCGTAACGCGTATGAGCATAATCTGCGCATGCGAACCCAATGATAGCGCGACCACCGGGCAATCCAAACCAATCCAAACTCCCCCTTACGGCGCGGTTACTGCTTGACCCGCATTCTACAAAAGATCAGGACGTCCTGCTGATGACCGTTGTGCGCCCCGTTCGAAGCTGCATGCTCAGCCTCATGGCAGCAGCATGCCTTTCATTAATCTGGGAGGCTATCAGAAGGCAACCACCGTTGCATCTAGATAAAGGATTCGTTGTTAGTTTCTACGACTAGAGGTCCAAGAGACCGGACATTTCATCAATCGTGAAGTTGCCTCAAAGGTGAGCATAACACAGCAATAAGAAAGAACACTGTGTTATGAATTTCCTCAAAATTTATGTAAATAGCCTTGAACATGATTGGTCTGCGTATAGGCATCGCTCCTCCTGCCACACTAGAAACTGCCTCGTAATTAGCCATCTTCTGGAAGTGAATGACGAATCATAGGCGTAGCGTGCACAAGCCCGTGGCCAAGCTTATGCATGTGCAAGAAGTATGATGTAGTGGTCATGCCTCTTGCTGTAGGCGTGCCTGTAGGTAAATCCTAAAAGTGCAATAAGTGCCGTTTTTCCAATTTTCAGAATGGCATTGAGCTGTTATCCCTGCGTCCTGATAACATTTGCATGAGCTTTGGTGGCGCGTCAGTGCATTTGACGGCACTTTGCCCCTCTATAAAGAGTAGATGGAAAGTCTAAGCGAGTGGTACTTTGCTGACAAATAACCTGCATTGCGTCACCCGCCATTTGTCCAATTTTATATCTTTGAATCCACTTCTCTCGCAAATGGTATGCATTTATAATAGCAATATGAGTCTACAGCTAGCAATGTGGCAGATGCAAGGGTACACATGACAAGGTGAAGGGTACGCAAGGCACACACACACAAGCGTTGATGTCATTGTCACTGGCTTCCTTTCAAACTGCAGGTGCGTGCAGATGGCACCAATACAGAAGCCCCACGCACTGGACCACCTGGAGCACTCACAGGTGGCGGCAGTGCGGAAGAGCCCTGTTCAGTTGAGCCCCACTCTGAGCCCTCGCAACGGCTTGCACCTCCGAGAAATCCTCATCGAGCTCGACAGAAAGGTACGTACAGTTGAGCTGTACATGTAACGGACACTGTGTGCCTGCTATGCCTGCCTCCAAAGATACCAGCCGAATGCATGAGAAGGTCTGCAGGTATTTGTTATGTTTGTCAAATCATGCCCCGTCCTTGATGATGAGCATTGACCGTATCTACCTCCTTGCTGTCCTGTAGTAAGGTGTGGCATGCCGGCAGCACTAGAAGAAGCTTTCACATCCCTAAATACCAGGGCCTCTGATATGAATCCTCTTGAGACAGGTTATTGAGTAAAAAGGAAGAAAAGAGGGGGACAGAAATGGGGAAGGTTCAAAGGGCCTGGGCGGGGAAGGTGGAGAGGATGGTGGCAAAGGGCGGGGACCAAGCGAGAGGGGCTCACTGGATGATTCCACGGTGTTGTGCAGCTTCTGGGAGCCAGCAAGGAGGGGCAGGACCGAGCATATGCCAGCGGGAGGTCCACGCCAGCTCAGCTCAGCCCGCGCAACTTGTCGCGCCATAACAGCAACCACAGCACGCCACTTGTTCGCAGTCCTGAGGCTGCATCCAAGCCCCCCCTGTATGCTCCCTCCTTCCCTCCCTCTCATCAGCAGCAGAAGTTAGCTGCATGCATCTCGGCGCCCTACGTCAACATCGTGCCTCCTGAACCCTGGGGGTCGAAGTATCGCACGAGTGGTGGCTGTGTGCACAAGAGTCATGTCGGAGCTACCAATATATGGCCAGCAAATGCATCTGAATGAAGCCAGTGGTCATTCAAGGCAGGCAGGCAGGATAGTGGGCGGGATGGCGTACGTGCCGGTTTGCGAGCTGACACCCAGCTCTGGAGGGCCACTGTGGTGCGTATGTGCAGCGGGGCGGGAGGCGTGGCGGCCCGGTTGTCGACCCTGGGTCGCGCCACTGGAGCAGGCAAGGGGGGGATGCGACACCACCAGCAGCAGCAGCAGCAGGGGACGCTGATGCGGTTGTTTGTGATGACGGCGCTGGCGGTGGGGGCCGTCATCTTCGTCTACGAGTCCCTCTCGCTCGTATGCTCTCCTTGCCCCTCCTGCCTCATCCTCGTCCTAGCTGCTTGTGTGTCACTGGACACAGAGTGAGACAAGGCCTCACAGCTTAACGTTGGTCCTCGATGGTTGCCAGCTGTCATTTGGCAGCTGGCGGTCCCCACTGTGGCCATTGACACTTCACAGTCAAAAAATGGTGGCGCTCACACCTGTGTGAGGGGAGCCATATGATTGGTTGCGGCTACTAGCTCCATTTGAGTTTTTTTTTGTGGTCAAATTGGCTGACATGTTCTCAACCTCCTTCTTCCCTCCCGCTGCTGTGACGTGGCCGTATCGTTACGTGCTCACTCACTCGCTTGCAGGCAGATGCCTTTGCTCGCATGCGCACGGACGGCCTGGAGGGAGGCCAGCACGGGGTGGCAGGCGGCAGGGCCTCGTCCTCTCGAATGATGACAAACCTGCAGATGCCCGCCCGCCGCATGGCCCTCCAGACGGCCACCAGCCTCGGCCACATGCTGCGGAGGAGAATGCCGGCATTCCCTTCCCGTGAGCCGCCACTTTTCTCTCACTCTCAAGCTCCCTCTTGTGCCTTCCCTCAGCTCCCCTTCCCCCACGTGACTTCATCAATACACTCAAAAGTTTTGACTGTCTGATGGTTCAGAGGGAAGGACACAGCCGCCAGGAGAGTAAGGACAAGTTTCACAGGGGTTTCTCATGGCCGACGTGCGTGGCCCGCGACATGATGATTTGACCAGTTTGGTCACGTCCATGCAGGAGTTAAGACCGCTCATGCTTCTGGTGGCATTTGTTTGGATGGGGGGCTCAGGTCTCCTGAGGGAGCAACAGGAGCTCACCAGCAAGGCCAGGCCTGGAGGCGAGGTCCAGCCAGATTTCTGCCATATGTCAGCAGCTGACATCAGCATCTACGGTGAGCACGCCCACTCATGTTCCTGTCATGTGGACCTCACCAAGGCCTGTGCCATGCCTGATGAGGTCGGTGGTCAACCCACCTGTTACTGTACTTCTGCCTGCAATCTGGATATGCTGGCTGCCCTCCTCGAAGAGGCTGCTGGTGTCATGAAGACATGGTGGTGTCTGCATGCGCGCTTTGCGAGGGCTGCGGAACAGCAGGCAGACAAGTCCTCCCCATCACTCTTTCGCATCTCCATCTCTTTGAGATACGGAAGGGGTGACTTTTGTCAGCTATTGCATCTCTCTGACCAAGGCTTTGCGTGTTGCTTGGGATGATGGCCATTGGGGAGGGCGCGCTTGTGTGTCTCTCAGCTACTGCGTCCGGCAAGGCCTACCTGGTTGCTGACGTGGCAAGCAACAGGAGCACGACTGATGTCATGCAGGAGGAGCTCCACGTCATGCTCTGGCTGGCCAACCTGACCGGCACCACCCTCGTGCTCCCTACCCCGCTCTCTGGTAGCACCCGGGGCAAGAGTGGTGCTGCAACAGGAGCAGCAGGAGCAGCACCAGTGAAGGGGGAGGGAGGTGCTGTTGAGAGGGGCAGGAGAAGGAGGAGCAGCAGCGGCTTCATGTCACTGGAAGACAACAGCAAGAGGGGCAAGGGGGACACGAGCGCAGCAGCTTCAAAGACTGATGGGACCAAAAGCGAGGAGGCGAGAGAGGGGGACGCTGGTGATGCTGACTTTGACGAGGACGTGGAGAACAACCTGCCAGACTATCCAGGTGGCGCCGTGTCCTCGTCAGCTGTCATGAGGCGGCGCCTGCTGGCAGAAGAGAACAGGTGGCACCGGGGCGAAGCCCGTCGTGCGCGCGCTCTCATGCAGACCCAGAGAGTTGCCTCCACGGTCGCCGGCATGCAACTGCAGCTGGATGCGCAGAAGGTGCAGCAGCAGCAGCAGGAAAAGGGGCAGCAGCCTGCTGAGAGTGGAAGCGCCGGCGGGAAGAATGCCGCTTATGGCCGTACTTCTGCGGAGGGTGAGAAGGTCAGCAAGACGCTGACGCGTGACGCTGATGCTGCAACTGGAAAGGAGGAGCGCATGGAGCCCGCAAGCACAGTGCAACAGGAAGGTGTCGGAGCTGCTGCTGCTCCTGCGGAAGAAGGCACGGCAAACGGGGTGCTGGCTCAAGCACAAGCAGGAGCAGCAGAGCAGTCCAAAAGTCAGAGCAGCCAGGCAGTGGCAGAAGATGCAGCAAAGAGAGGAAGCGATGGAACAGCAGCAGCAGCAGCGGAAAAGGAGGGGGCACAGGGAAGCCCTGACTCTGGCTCTGGGGGCGCGTTTCGCGCGGACGTGTACATCCAAAGCATCGCGTGCCGGTACGTTCTTTCTTGTCCCGATTATCCCCGCGCTTCCGTGCCACCGTGCTTTCCCTGGGCCGGGGAGTGAAGCGGGGTGTGAGGGGGGAGAGGAGTCAGGTCCATAAAAGCACAAGTGCAAGCTGGCGCACTGACACCCAATGCATGGGAAGTCTTCCATCAGCCCACCATTCCTCACACCAGTCTGGCGGCCCCAGCAATGCCTTACTATGCCGCAGGGATGAATTGGGACGTCTATCGCGTGGTTGCGCGTGCTGTATCCTTTCACAGCCCTCCTAGCCCCATCTCATTCATGCATAACACCAAGCAGCACACTCCCCAGCTTGTTGCTGTTGACCTTCTATTGACCTTTTTTACCATGAATTTAAGGTCTCAACCAGTCTGTTCGCTTTGTTCACCTCCTTATGGACCTATCTGGTTGCAGTGATGTGTCATGTGAAAAGCAGAAAAGAGGACACATTATGTCTTCCCAATGTTCCATCGTTTGGGCGGACGCGCGCTAGCTTAGCGCACTTTGTTTGTGCTTGTGCATGGGAGCATGCGATGCTAGTCTTGTCCAATCTTGCCTCAAAGAAGGTTATAAGCAAATGTTGGGAGAAAGGGCGTGAATGCCTCGTGACAGTTTAATGATGGAAGGTATTTCATTATTCATGTGTGACTTGCTTTTGCAGGGGGGCGATAGAGGTTGTGGAGTCCCTCCCCAAGAATGCGGAGAGGGTGGCGTTTGACGTGATTGAGCATCCTGATGTGGGGGAGATGGTGGACATGCTCGCCTTTGCTGCTGCCCAGGCTCCCCGTAAGTTGCCGCCTGTCCGCGCCCCTCACCCCTAGCTTGAGTGCGTCAAAGCCGATGAGCTTCCCATGAACGGCCAAGGCTCCAACAGTCCAAAGCACTCAATTAGTCGGGTGATTGGACTTTGGCTGGTGCAATGCCTCCAAAGAAGGCATGGGGACATATATTTAAGGGCTCCATGAGCAAGTGAGGAACTGCCCGAGGCGTGTGCTACTTTGAGCTACTTATCTGACTAACTGGTGTGTTTCTTGTTTTGATTATGCAGCACACCCGGGGGCAGCACCGCTGGTTTTCTCACTGACTAGCGGGCAGCTGCGTGTGGTGCGCAACCACATCAACAGCCTCCAGCTCTCCAAGGAGACTCGCAGCCGGCACACAAGAGGAGGAGCCCACTTGAAGGTGGACGGCAGTGACGAGGCCACCATTGAAGAGCTGGAGGAGGAGTACATGCCCACAGCGCAGGATCTTTTCAAGGAGGGCCGTGGTTGGCAGGAGCTCCGGGCGGCGAGCCAGCTGGCGGTTGCTGATGCGCTGCAACCCCTGGCAGCGAGCCAGCCAGCGGCTCTCGGTGCGCTGCGTGATGCAGCGCTGCAAGGCAAAGGGCCCACTTCCATGCAGGCCGGCAGAGCGGGAAATGTAGCCGCAGCAGCAGGCAGGGTAGACGGGCAGCAGGTTGCGATGGAAGAGGTGAAACAGGCAGGAGAGGAGCCTCATGGCGACATGAGGCAGCACCTTGTGAGGCGTACCCGACTCCCCCACAACCAGGAGGTACTTTTATAGCAGCCGCCTTCCATTCTCCACAGCAGCAGTAAAGTACCTTCAAGAAATATTTGCAATTCTTCTCTCTTCATCGGGGAATCTGAATGCTTAGCGCTTGTTTCTACTTCATTTCTAAGTACTGCTAGCAACACAATACGCCTGAAATTGTGAGGAAGAATTTTTTTGACGATGGATGCTCTTTTGCACCCTGACTTGCTCTGTCAAGATGGACAATGGTTGCTTAGGCCCCTACAATCTGAGCGTGAACTCCCCTCCATCTGGTGCCATGCAGGCTGCCAGAACCAATCAAGCAAGCAGCAGCACGCGATTGACCGAGCATCGTCGGGCAAGGGGGATGGACGTCGCCCAAGCTGAATCAACGGAGGCAAATGAAGGCAGCCTTGGTGCCCATGTTGGCAGGAAGGTGCTGCAGTCTGACGAGGCAGCTACTGTTGCTGAGCCAGCTGGCGATGCAGCAGGCGCGGCACAGGACACTAGCACTCCTGGCTACTTGGCACAGGAGGGGGAGGTGCAGCCAAGTCTTCCAGTCCAAACGTTCTAAGAAAGCTTCATATAGCCCTGACTTTCTTCCCTTGACCTTTTCACGCAGCCCTGCATCACTCTCCCTCGCCTCTCTGTTTCACACGTTCTCACAGAACCAGCACACCTATGGCACTCATGAGCAGCCCTGCCAGATACTTGCTGGCGCAAATCTGTACAGTGAGTGGCCACACGTCGCACGCAAGAGCCCCTTGCACACTCGTATGAGCATGTCTCAGATACTCGCACTTTTCTTGTGTGCGAGCTGCATACATGGTCTTCAGCGACGGTCTCGTCCTTGGAAGACCGTCGTCGCGCCAGCCCCCAAGCTCCTGATCAGCTCCGCCCAACGGGCACCATCAACTGCCAGGGCCCACATGTAAATGCTAGCTAGACATGTAAGGAACTCTATGGGAAGGCTTATGTGCGTGTACGCAGTGAGCTCATGATGATGGTACCTGATGGTTCCGCTTCACACGCACAAGTGTAGAGGGGTTAAATCCGTGTCACTTAGGAAATCATCCAGCATCTTTGCTGGAAAGCTGAGAAATAGCAGTTATAAAACTACTGACCCTTCCTTGGGGTCCGTGCCATGAGCCTTTTTGTGGTTGTGGCGTAGGTCGTATACGTGTGGCTCTATGCCAGTGCAGTAGGCTCTAGTTATAGACTAGTTATAGGCTAGGACAGCATCACTAGTTGTTCCGTAACTGCCAACTTCAGTCCTGAGGGAACTGCAAGGTAGTAAAATGTCAAATCGAGCTTAATCACGTGTGCAGCAGACAAGTTTCAAATTGTAGACTTTTGAAGCCTGGAGCTGCATAATGATGAAGACTTTTGTTGAATAGCTGCATCTGTCCGAGATGTGTGATTGATGAGACTGTGCATTGACATGCGATATATGCAGCCGTAAGGTGCCCTGCTTGGAACCTCCTAGGCTCCTCCTACTAACACGTAGTACATATGCAGCCACTGTGTCATGGTATTTTGAGACTGATGACCTGGTGAGCAGGACAAGGCGAAGTTGTTGAGCACCACGGAATGAGCAGTGTCGCTAAGCGTGTCATGGATCTCAAGTCCTGTTTTACTTGCAGCTGTTGGCAAAACCGCGAGAAGAAGGGCTTGCATGCATATGCCGACAAAGCTGTTAAAGAAGAGTTCGAGAATGTTGGAAGTATTAATTGCTGTATGTTGCCCAACTTTTGGCTTAATGCTAAGAGAGCAACAGAATGAAGTCAAATATTAGTCATGACAAACTGATGAAAATTTTGTAGTTCATCAAAAGTATCCAACTAGTTCCATTTTCAGTAAGTGTACTTGATTCAAATAGCTGCTTAGTGAAGACACAATTTCGAAATCACTTCTTTAACGCATGCAAAGGGTGCCCGCGGACAGGAGTCTTGCCTTCCAGCGACAACTTGTGCATTTCCAGGTTACACTAGTCCATGTTTTTCAGAAAGGTCAACGAGTACTAGGTTGGCAAGCCTTCAGGAGGCAAGGACTAATCAGGCACTTGTAGAAGCCACCCAGGCAGGCACCTTATTGATAACAGGGCAGAGGAGCTCTCCTAGCAGGACTCTTGAGGCCTTTCATAGAATTACGCCTGTGTCTGACAGGCCTATTTTAAGGCGAGCCGCATAAGGTCACTATATGTGCTTGTTTATAGGAGGGACCCCAAAAACAACATCGATGCTATGCTATTAGAAAATGCAGCTATGAGCATTTCTCAAGTCACACATAGGTCAGTCATGGCATAAAGCCGGGCTCTTAGGTCTCTGGCAGTGGTACTAGAAAGTCTGTAGTAGTGACTACTACCACTGTTCGCATGCGCATAGCCAGGACTAACCCTGCTGTAATGTACACTAGACTTATGAGCGCCCTTGGGGATTCATGGACATGCACTATTCTGCACAACTTTAGTACCATGAATGCAGTCAAGAAGCAACCGGCATGCAAAATATTGAGGAAACAGGATCCCTACTGTAATGAGTCAGTATATTGGTAGATGTGATATTCATTTATTATAATGGTTAATTAAGTTCAGCCTGCTGAACTTTAGTCAACATACAGTCTGCTGGACTTTATATAATTATCAGTTTAATGACTCAAACGAGAGCAGCAGGCTGAAGTCAACTTAGGTCAGCTTGCTGACACATTCTTTGACAGACAGCTGACTTCCGTACTCGGTAGCAGCGAACTGCCTAGATATGCATCTAAGTGTGACATGCTAGAAGAATGGCCAGATGACATCCTTGGGATGGATGGCGATTCGGGATGATGGGAGATGGAGGTGGATTTGGTTAACCGAGGTCCTACCAACGTGGTTAACTCCCGGGTAGGCGGTGCCATCGCACTTGCCGTTGAACAATAAACTCATTCCATGTACATATGCTAGACATAGCTCTCAACTTCGGCATTCGGAAACGAGGCCAACTCTCTTGTACTGCTTACTGAGAGATATCTAAATCCAAGGCGAGAAGCCATTGATACACACTGTCTTTTAGCCTTGCTTATGTATGAGTTTTTGAATTGCATTATTGATGCTCGTTTACTTGCATTTGACTTGCGAGTGTTGACCACCGCTAGTACGCTGTCTTTTGCTGCTTAATCAGTTAACAGAAAATACCATAAAGATTACTTGCTGATATAAAGATCTTCATTACTTGTTAATTGCTTTTTTAGTAAGTCTATTCATTTCAGTGGTATCGGAGCGGTTATCACAGTCTTCTTTGCATAGTAAGGACAAGGTCTCAAATTAGCAACTCCCGAGACATGGAGAACCAGGATAACGAGAATGTCAAAAATCAGGCTGAAAGCCATGTAGCGGGAACCCGTACCTATTCTGAAGCAGTGGCAGATACTGCAACTAGAGAGGCAGCAGATGAGGCAGCTGCTATTGCCGCAGTCACAACACAGCAGGCTGAGGAGGAGAGAGTCGTATTAGAAGCCAAATGATTAGCAAAAGCTGCTGAAGATGCAGAAAGGAGGGAAGGACAGCCAGCGGACAAGCGCACCGTTGAAGAACTTATGGCAGAAAGGGCCAATGTTCTGAACCCACCTCCTGCTGTACAACTAAATGTGCCTGTAGATCAGATTTGTGATCGGCTGAATGCGGCAGGAATTGCTACTGCAGGAGCAAGAGGGAATGTTGAGGACACTACTCAGCAAGGGAATGCCACTGCTGCTGCTGCGTTTGCTGGGCTCCCACTGTAATGATTTGAGTTATAATATATTAGTTTGCATATATTTTAATGCTTTGGAATATATTTGGAGTAGTATTGTGTGGAGTCAAGTGTGAATAGATACTCTAGTGATTTGGTTCATGTCCTTTGAACCTTCTAAGGCATTTTCGAAGTTAGAGGAAGGACCTAGAAGAACTCCATGTGGCGAAAGTCAAATGTGCCATTTTTAGGTCAAAAGAACATGTGTACATTATTCTAGAAAGAGGTGGCAAGTTTTGGGATGTGTTGGGTGCCAACACATCAACATGCACCTTCCTAGAAATTAGTTATGTAGCAAGTATATAAACAAGAGCTAGAACATAGAGAGACATTCCAGAATCACTCTTGTACTTGCCAAATTCCAAAAGTATATTAACTTTCAAGAAGCCATCTCTCTTTCAAGAAGCTACCACTTGTGTTCAAAGATCCTTGTCTTGAATAGATAAAGTATTATATTTCACTAAGTACTTTATCTATCTATTTCACTACAGTGGTATCGGAGCTAGGCACTTTGGTAGCACAAGAAGATGGCCGATCCTCAAGACCAACAGCAAGCTTTCGAAGGAAGCCCTTCCTCTCCAAGACACCCTCCTCCAGCGCCGATGGGAGAGCCCACTCAAGAAATTCTGCAACAATAAGAAGCACCACAAGGAGGAGCATTGTCAAATCCCGTGGCAGTCGCTATAGCAAAGTTGACCCCACCACAAGGAGTTCCCGCAAATGAGTGGGCAGCCCTCCTAATGACCGTCCACAACCAAGTGGGCTTGGCCACCTATGAAGCAACCGTGCAAGCGTCAAGAGAAGCTATGGCTGCCATGGTTGCCCCTATTGCAAGCAATGCTCAAAATCCAGCCCCGGCTCAAGCGCCTCCACAAGAGCCAACGAGAGCAAGGAAACTCATCAAGCCCGGCAAACCCGACACTTTCAACCCCGGGAAAGGTGCCAACCTGAATTTATGGCTCTACCAAGTGGAGACGTACCTCGCATTCCTTGAAGTACCCGAGGAGGACTACGTTCCCTTTGCCGTTACCTTACTTAGAGGAGCAGCAACATCATGGTGGCGTAACTATCAAGCGGCTATATATCAAGCTATGGCGCACCCCGTGCTCGGCCAAGAGCCCCAACCATCATATGCAAGATGGGCAGATTTTCAGGAGGCCCTCAAGAAGCAATTCATGCCCATCAATGCGGAGAAGATTGTACGAGGAAAGCTCCACCATCTCAAGCAAACGACGTCCGTTCAAGAGTATACATCCGGATTTCACGCCCTCACTCTTGAGATCCCTAACATGTCTCTCGAGGAGAAGATTGACCGCTACATCTTTGGCCTCAAACCCAAGGTGGCAAAGGAAGTGGAATTACGCGACTTGACGAACTTCTCAAAGATCATTGAAGTGGCCCAAAAGGTGGATACCTTGGATTTCAAGCACTCCGTGCCTTCATCTTCACGGGTACCGGCGACGCGGGTGTACGCAGCCCCTTCCACATCCAAATCTGGACCCACACCCATGGAACTCGGAGTTATAAAAAGGGACCCCGCGGCTGCCCGGAAGAGTGGAAGACCCTCCAATGACACTTATGATGCAAGAAACCAGCAAGGAGTGAAAGCAAGACTCTCCCCGGCTGAAAAAGAAGCTCTCATGACGGCTGGACTATGCTTTTATTGCAAGGAAAAGGGCCATCGTGCACTCTCATGCCCCAAAAAGTTGTCAAAAAACGGACAGCGCCGGTAGGCCAGGAGCCTACCACCCCAAGACCCACTTCACGAGAAGGCAACAAGCCAAGTGAGGTGGAGACCCCCGTTGAAGACGACGTTCCAGCCCCAATGAGGTTGAGAGGTTACCTTGGAGGAGAGAAGGTCCACATCTTGGTGGATAGCGGAGCTCAAAGCAACTTCATTGCTGCAGATTTTGCCACCAAGCACGGCATTACTATGCGAACTCTTAACCACGACAAGGAGATTATGATGCCCGACGGATTCTCCTATACTACCCCTTCCAAGAAGACGTACCCCTTGGCACTCTCTATCAAGTCCTTCAAGGATAGAGTAGTGTTCTCCCCCATGCAATTGGGCCAGTACGACGCCATCCTAGGGACGCCTTGGTTGACCAAGCACAACCCCCAAGTTGATTGGAGGACCGGTACTATCAAGATCAAGAATGACATCACTTCAAGAATCTGTATTTTGCGCGCAATCCAGAATATCCAGACCCAAGACATCAAGAAGCCGGCAAACGAGATACTATGTCCGCCCTCCAACTCAAGGGACTTGTGAGGAAGGGACACGAGCTTCTTTTGGCCTTGATCACGCCAAAAGACATCAAGAAAGACATCGAGAGTCAAGAAGGCAGCCCCGTTCCCAAGGAGATATAAGAAGTCTTAAAGGACTACAAAAAAGTTTTCTCCCCGGAATTGCCCAAGAGCTTACCCCCCAAGAGATTCGTAGACCACAAGATAGAGTTGGAGCCCGGAAGTAAGCCCATCTCTCGGCCTACGTTCAAAATGTCATACACGGAGCTAGACGAAGTCAAGAAGCAAATCAAGGAGCTACTGGAGCATGGCTTCATTCGACCTAGCAAGTCGCCATTTGGAGCCCCGGTGCTATTTGTCAAGAAGAAAGATGGTACCTTGAGGATGTGTGTGGACTATCGCGCCCTCAACAAGATCACCATAAAGAATTGACACCCGCTGCCGCGCATGGATGAGCTCATGGACCGGTTGGTTGGAGCCAAGTACTTCACGAAGGTGGACTTGAAAAGCGGTTACCACCAGATTCGCATCGCTGAACCTGACATAGAGAAAACGGCGTTCAGGACAAGATATGGACATTTTGAGTTCATGGTCCTGCCATTTGGACTCACCAACGCGCCAGCAACTTTCATGACTATGATGAACACCATATTTCAGCCCATGTTGGACAGATTTGTGGTGGTATTCATCGATGACATCCTTATCTACAGCAAGACCCTTGAAGAGCATGCGAGACACTTGAAAGAAGTCCTTGAAGTATTGAAGCAAAACAAGCTATTTGCAAAGGAGTCAAAGTGCGAGTTTGCCAAACAAGAAGTGGAGTTCCTAGGTCTCCACGTGACTGCTGATGGCATCAAGATGGACCCCAAGAAGACCACGGTGGTGGAGGAATGGCCAACCCCCACGACCAAGAAAGAACTCCAGTCATTCTTGGGATTTGCCAATTGGTACAGAAAATTCATCCAAGGCTTCTCGCACATAGCAGCCCCCCTCACGGATCTACTCAAAAAGGACAAGCCATACGTTTGGACCCAAAAGGAGAAGGAAGCATTCCAGCAACTGAAGCAAAGATTGACAACATCCCCGATGCTCACACTCCCAAGTCCAAACCCAGGTTGGCCCTTCCACGTCATCACCAATGCATCTTCCTATGCAATAGGAGCAATCCTGCTTCAAGACCAAGGCAAGGGACTGCAGCCCATCGCCTACGAGTCAAGGAAGCTAAACCCAGCCGAGCAAAATTATACAACCACGGAGCGAGAGGCATTGGCGATTGTACATGCCTTGAAGGTTTGGCGCTGCTACGTTGAAGGACGCAAAGTACTGGTCACCACGGACCACGAGGCGTTAAAGCACCTCCAAACGCAGCCGTATCTCTCAAGGAGACAAGCAAGATGGAGCGGATACTTGCAACAATACAACATCACGATTCAGTACCAGCCCGGCAAGACAAACCCCTCTCAAGACTGCAATTAAACGCAGTGATGACATCCCTGAAAACAGATCTGGAAGCTCAATTTTCAGCCGCCTATGAACGAGACCCTTACTACAAGAACGGAGAAGCAGCCTTGGACCCGTACAAGAAGTAAGAAGGCAATTATNCAAGAAGTAAGAAGGCAATTATTGGGTAAGGCAAGATACGGGTCAGAGATGTGTTCCTGATGACTTAGACCTCTGGCTCTTGCTTCTACGAGAAGCACACGACAACCCTCTTGGAGGACACTTTGGAATCGTAAAGACCACGGGCGATGTAGCCAGGACTTATTGTTGGCCAGGCATGTCTAAGCAAGTCAACGAGTACTGCAGGATCTATGACACATGCCAAAGAGTCAAGCCATCGTCACAAAAGGCGAGAGGACTCCTCCAACCACTACCAATCCCCGAAAGACAATGGACGGCCATCTCAATGGACCTCATCGTGGACCTGTCCGTGGTACCTCGAGGCCATAATGCAATACTCACGGTGGTGGACAAACTTACCAAGATGGCTTATTTTATTCTCACGACGACTAAGGCTACAGCACCACAACTTGCAAGACTCATCTTTGACAACAATTTCCGACTCCATGGACTACCATCAAGAATTGTGTCGGATAGAGATCCAAGATTCACAAGCCATCCTTGGAAAAATCTCTTCAAGAACTTGAGTACATCGCTGGATATGTCCACTGCCTACTACCCGCAATCAGATGGGCAAACCGAGCGTATGAATCGTACTCTAAAGACCTCTCTAAAGGCCTAGGTGTCTACTGTGGAGCAAGATTGGGACATGTACTTGACCCCCCTGGAGTTTGCCTACAACAACACGACGCAGGCCTCTACCCAAGAGTCCCCATTCTTCCTCAACTATGGCTTCCATCCAACCACGCCGCTGAGCTTCACGGCTGGCCATGATGAAGTACCTGCAGCAACAGATTTTATGGAGACATTAAAAGCGGGCCTTACAGCAGTGAAGAAAGCTCTACAACAGGCGCAAGATGCTCAAGCAAGAATCGCAAACAAGTCCAGAAGAGAATTTACGTACAGAGTGGGTGACAACGTGTTACTATCATCCAAAAATATTTCTCTAAACAATAGGCCTGCCGGCAGCAAGTTCTCTCGCAAGTATTTGGGACCCTTCAAGATTATCCAGCAAGTCAACCCCGTTGATTTCAAGCTAGAACTTCCCCAGACTATGCACATCGACCCCGTATTCCACGCTTCCCTCTTCAAGCCATATGTGCAACCCGACAACAAGTTCCCAGGACGTGTGACGACCCCACCGGCCCCAACAATAATGGATGATCATTTGGAGTACAAAGTGGAAAACACAGTGGCTATGAGAAATTTCAGGAGACAGCAGCAATACTTGATCAAGTGAAAAGGATATCCAGATTCGGAGAATAGTTGGGTGGCAGCGCACTACCTTGACAAAGTTCAGAGAAAGTTGAAGCGCTTCCATGCCGCCAACCCCCATCTTGGACTAGCCCCAAGTCTCTCTACTAGAAGCCCAAAGACTTCAAGAAGGCAGCCTGCCACCATCAAGAAGCAGCAGAAGACCCCTTGGAGGCAGCCTGCAAGAACAAGAAAGAGGAAAAATTTACATTAGACACTCTTCTCTTCTCGCAGTTTCTGGACCTAACACTAAAATTGCTACTGGTAGTAGCTCTCTGCATATAAAATTTTAAAAAGTTTTGGCTGTAGTACAAAAGTACAAATTCTTGGCTGTAGTACAAAAGTAGCCCATCATTTAGAGTTTAAGTTTGCTCAATTTGGAGCACTGGTGAGCGAGATATGATACTCTGAGTAGAAGGGGGTCATGCTGCTGGCATTATTAGGGCAGATATGCCTTCTGACATTGTGCCCTCCCCTAAATTTGGAATGCTATGAAAATCAAGAATATGGTAGAAACTCTTACTGTGCCCATTTAGTGACTAACTTTGCAGAATTTGAAGCAGCATAGAAGGACTTATGATTTTCAGAAGTTTCTGCACACATTTGGAGGAGTGCCTACTCTCTCAACTCTCAACAACACTTCAAAAGTTAGATTGCTCCCAAATTTGGTGACCCGGTAGAGTTCTCTAACGCGGTCCGTGTGGCACTTGAATTTTTAGATTTGAAGCAGTTCTGTGGACTCTATGAGTTTTTGAACTTGTGGCAGATTCCGGGCCAACTTGTACAATTTTCTTTATCATCAAGGAGTAGGCTAGCCAATAAGGTCACTCCACCCACGACCTTGCCTAGTCTACCTTACATGTGTAGCACATGACTTGGTGCCTTTGACTAATTCTCTTCACATGTGTGGCATCTGACTTGAAGCTGTTGACTAGTCTGCTCCACATGTGTAAGACCTTACTTGACGCGCCGAGACGTCGCTTTTTCTGTCGGGGGGGTGATGTAGTGATTTGAGGTATAATATGTTAGTTTGCATATGTTTTAATGCTTTTGAATATATTTGGAGTAGCATTGTGTGGAGTGAAGTGTGAATAGATACTCTAGTGATTTGGTTCATGTTCTTTGAACCTTTTAAGGCATTTTCGAAGTGAGAGGAAGGACTTAGAAGAACTCCATGTGGCGAAAGTCAAATTTGCCATTTTTAGGTCAAAAGGACATGTGTACATTATTCTAGAAAGAGGTGGCAAGTTTTGGGATGTGTTGGGTGCCAACACATCAACATGCACCTTCCTAGAAATTACTTATGTAGCAAGTATATAAACAAAAGCTATAACATAGCCAGAATCACTCTTGTACTTGCCAAAATCCAGAAGTATATTAACTTTCAAGAAGCCATCTCTCTTTCAAGAAGCTACCACTTGTGTTCAAAGATCCTTGTCTTGAATAGATAAAGTACTTTATCTATCTGTTTCACTACACCCACCTGGGAGCATTATTTGTGCAAATGCAATTGCAAATGGAGAGCATGTATCAATCCCAACAGGAGGACAAAAGGATCATGATGGCTTTGCTGCGTGGCAGAGACTAACTGGATTTCCAAACCACTAGTGGTGCTGGCAAAGGGCCTAGTAAGCCTAAGCCAAGGCCTCCCCAGGACTACAATCCTGAGGGAAACAAAAAGTATTACCTGATCAAGTTTCTCGCTGATGTTGAGCAGTGGCTGGAGAACTACCCAGAATTGCAGGATTACGAGAAGGTCAGGCACACTGGTGCTTTAATGAAAGGCAGTGCAGCAGACTGGTGGCTGTATTGGAAAGGAGAGCGTAAGGCTCACGAGCTCGGTGACCCTTCTTGGATAGAGTTTGTCGAGAAACTGCATGAGAAGTTTGATGTGATCAATCAGCAAGAGAAAGCTATCTATGCGATGATCCCTTTGACACTGAAGCAGACCACTTCAGTTGCTGATTTTGCTCAAAAGTTCCAGGAGAACATGATGAAGCAGCCAGACTTGCCAGACCGGTATAGCATAGCATTAGCCTACTTCAAGTATGGCTTGAAATTCGAAGTCTCAGGTCCTTTTGCTGAAAAGAAATATGAGAAACTAGCTGACTTGATCGAGGACGCTGATGCCTGGGATCAGCAGTTGTTCAATCACATGCGCCAGAGTAATGCTTTGGTGTCTAAGACTGTCAAAAAGCCCCACGGTTCCTACAATGCAATTGAAGGAGACCAGGCTGAGGATGATCAGGGTGATGAGTATGAGTATGAGTATAATGCTATGCACTCTAGAGGGAGAGGTGATTACTCTCCAGGTGGCTATGGAAGAGATGGTGGTGGGAATAAGCCGAGACCAACCTCAGCAAAATCTAGTTGCTACCATTGCCAGCAGTTGGGCCACTACAGAGAGCAGTGTCCTAGCAAACACCTTCCAAAGGTCGAGAGAAAGGACCAGCCTTTAAAAGACAGCAACGGACAGTATTCCAGTCTACTGACTGTGAGGATGCTAGAGATAGTGAGTTGTCACTAGCTGCCCTTGTAGCAAGTATTATGGGTCCTGCTGAACTGGATTCACTATGCATGCCTGACAAACAGATAAAGGAGACCATCACCAATATAGATTTTGAGAGAGTACACACTCTGGATGATCTTGTTCCACCTGATGTCCAACATTTCTTTGCTAAGTGAGGAGAACAATGCGAAAGTCAAGAAAAGTCAGTCACCCCTATTCTACTGCATTGTATGATTGCAGGTTGGAAGGTGAGGGCATTTGTTGACGGAGGGGCGTCACATACTTTCATCCATAAGAACTTAGTGAAGCGGCTGAGGCTGCCTACTGTCATTCAAGGGAATAGAAAAATATTCCTTGGAGATACTCAAGTATCTCGGGAGGAGTTATAACCAAGCCTATTGAGGTCCAGTTAGGTTCTGGCACTGCAGTTCTAACTGAAACGCTTACATTTGAGGTACTCAACACTGGCTTTTATGATCTCGTGCTAGGCAGGTCTTGGCTTAACAGATTTCAAGATGAAGTGTGTTGGAGCAGAGGTACAGTAAAAGTGAGAGGAGCTAGTGATTGGCAGACCAATTTGGCACCCATCGATGCTCTTCCTCTTGTCCTGTATGGATGGCAAATGAAGGAAGAGAACAGGCTTCCAGGAGGATGCAAATTGCTATATGCAATGGAGTTCATTGAAAGGTGGAACCAAAAGGATGACAGAATGTATTGTCTGCTGCTAAAAGAGGTACCTCCTCAACCTGAAGAAGTGGTTGACAAAAAGGTGAGCCCTCCGAAGCACCCTACTGCTGCAAAAAATGTTGCTCAGTATACTAATGGCTTTGATATGCCTCCGGGACTGCCCCCTAAGAGGGAAGTAGATCATAGGATTGATTTATTACCCGAGAGTCAGCCACCTTGGCAACGCACCTATGGCTTGTCGTATGTGGAGCAAAAAGTTGAAAACACAGATTGCAGAGCTGGAGGAAAATGGTTATGTTTCCCCCCGTAAATCACCTTATGGCGCACCCATCCTATTTGTTAAGAAGAAGGATGGTAGTATGCGAATGTGTGTGGATTACAGAGTTTTTAACAGAATTACAGTAAAGAACAAGTACGCTTTATCCAGATCGAGGACTTGCTTGATACCCTATCTGGTGCTAAAGTGTTCAGTAAGATAGATCGTAAGAGTGGTTATCATCAAATCAAAATTGTTGAGGAAGATCAGAACAAGACCGCCTCCCGCACACGTTATGGACACTATGAATTCAATGTGATACCATTTGGGCTGACTAATGCTCTTGCCACCTTCATGGGTGAAAGGGGCAGAGTGCCCTAGTGGAAGCGTAGTAACTCACGAGGAAAAGAACTAGTTGCAATCATACTAAAGAGTGCAGCGGTATATCACTAAGAAAGCTTAGGAAAATTGCTTGACATTTTGACTAGCAAGAAATTGCTCACAAATGATGTAGGATGAAAGGCCTTGTCATTACAAACCCGTAGAAATTTACGGAAGTGAAAACTGACAAGAAATGAAGTAGTTATGCCTATATATAGTTTTCTCACCTAAGTCCTCCTCACCAGGCGGGAGGGCCGCTTAGCAACGGATTTACCTAAGTGTTTGTCAAATCGTCCCTTCCAGAATATTCGTGAGAAAGCCAGTTCAGTCTCATCTGACGTGTCGGGTCGATTTGACGTCCACATGCATGCATCGAAATATCTAGAATATACTAACTTAGACGCGCTAGGCTAATCCGAAACTTTCAGGTAAATCGACCATGTCGGCACTCCGCGTCAGCCGAACTTACGTGAAGGTTCGAACGGCCCAGATCGCTCGACGCTGTCGGTCACTCCGACGGTCGCGCTCACCGTGAATTAAGGACAGTCGTCAAACGACCTCAAAACTAATTAAACTTTGGAAATCTATAACTCTCTAACCAGATTCGATGGACTTTATATCAAAATGACCACAAAGTTACACCCTACACTTCTATGTACCAAAAGATACTTTTAAGGAACTCAAAAGTGCACTTTGTAAACATATGACCTTACATCATCCCCCTCCTCAAGATGCGACGTCCTCGACGCATTCTGCAAATAACGTCTCACTTTACTCTTACAACAAGTCAAGTTGGCTTCTGGCTCCCAAGTGTTGTTGTCCGCATGGTAGCCCTTCCACTTGACCAAATACTCTTGAACAAGTCGTTGACCTCGCTTGACTCGTCGATCGCCGACAATCGCCTCCCCTTCATACTCCAATACATCATCGATCTTGACCGGTGGTGGCGGTGTAGGTAGTCGTCCTGGATGTCCTTCATTTGGGTCAACGTATGGCCGGAAACAACTGACATGGAACACATCATGGATACGCCAGCCTGAAGGAAGTTCCAACTTGTAGTTCACTGGTTTAACCTGCTTGAGCACCACAAAGGAACCTGTAAACCGTGCCCGCAGTTTCTTCTTGCCTGGAATGTCACTTCCTTCTTGTGCTTGTTAGCATGCTTGACATGCTCTTCCTGTGCCTTCCGAATACACGTCTTTTCCATATCCCAAGTCTTGGCCATCTGCTCCATAAAAGCTTGTGTAGTAGGAACCTGAGTCTCCTTGGCCTTCTCCAACAAGATGTTCCCTGGATGATATACTTCTCTCCCATAAACCATAGCGAATGGTGACTGCTTGGTCGATCTCTGCATGCTGTTGTTGGAGGCAAACTCCAATCCTGGCAGCTTCTTGTCCCACTCTGAAGGGTCCTCCATAGTGGAACTCCTGAGCACCTCTTGCAGAGTATTGTTGAGCCTCTCACTCTGCCCGTCTGTCTGAGGATGATAGGAAGTGCTCATACTCAGCTTGGTCCCCATCAAAGTAAACAATGGCCGCCAAAAGTTGCTAGTAAACCGCGGATCCCGATCTGAAACCATCACCTTCGGCAACCCATGTAGCCAAAAAATATGATCAAAGAATAGCCGTGCCACATCTGCTGCCGTAGAAGTCTCCTTCATGGAAATGAAGTTCGCCATCTTGCTGAGTCTATCAGACACAACCCATACTGCATCGTGTCTTTGACTACTCACTGGTAGAAATGTGATAATTTCCATTGCAATTTGCTCCTAAGGGTACTCTGGAATAGGCAGGGGTTGCAAGGTACCTCCCTTCTTTTGATTTGGTGTCTTGTTACGCTGGCACGCATCGCAACTCCTGATCCACTCCTCGATGTCCTTGTCCATATTTCTCCAATAGTATTCCCGCTTCAGCACGCTTGCCGTCTTCTCGCTTCCAAAGTGTCCAGCGTATAAGCAGTCATGATGCTCCGCAAGTAGTATGTCTCGTAGCTCCTTGATGTCAGGTACCACCACTCTCTTGGAATCACCATAATACCATATGCCGTCCTTCTTCTGCATACTTGAGTTGGACTCAGCTGCTCCACCATCAGCAAACTCTTGGTCCTCCTCATAATCTCTCTGGAGCTTCTCCTTGAAGTCCATACTCTCCTTGATGATTGAGACAGCTGCAAGGTCACACCTCCTGGATAAAGCGTCTGCAGGGTTGACCTTCCCAGGTAAGTACTCAATCTTGTGGTCGAACTATTGCAGAAACTCCATCCACCTTGCTTGTCTTGGTGTCAACGTTGGCTGCGTCGTAAACTTCTCCAACCTCTTGTGGTCGGTCTTGATGAACACCTTCCGGCCGTCCACATAACATCGCCAAATCCTCAAAGCCTGGATAATAGCCAACATCTCCCGCTCGTGTGCTGCATAGTTCTGCTCCGCAGGACTCAACTTCCTGCTCTCATATGCCACAGGCTGCAATCCTTTGCCCTGGTCCTGGAGAAGAATGGCTCCCACTGCGAAATTTGATGCGTCCGTGATGATGGTGAAAGGAAGTTCTGGACTGGCGATTGCCAACACAGGTGCCTGTGTTAATAACTCCTTAATCTCCTCAAATGCTTGCTGCTCCTTGTCACCCCGTAGCCACTTCTCCTGCTTCTTCAACATGTCCGTGAGCGGTGCACACACCTTGGCAAATCCTTCAATGAAACGTCGATAATAATCCGCCATGTTGAGGAAACTCCTGAGTTGATGAATATCAGCAGGTACCGGCCAATCTCTGACTGCTTGCACCTTCTTCTGCTCCACCTTGACTCCTTTGGCTCCCACTACGTGCCGAAGGAACTCGACCTCCCTGAGATAGAATTCGTACTTGCTCATCTTCCCATATAACTTCTGATCTCTCGAGACCTCCAATACCTTTCTCAGATGCTCCACATGCTCTTCCAAGGTCCCCGATTAGATTAGGATGTCGTCCAAAAATACCACCACAAACTGGTCCAAGTAGGGTTTGAAGATACTATTCATAAGTCCCATGAATGTAGCAGGTGCATTAGTCAGCCCAAAAGGCATGACTGTAAACTTGAATAAACCATAGCGAGTCCTGAAAGCAGTCTTCTGAACATCTCCTTCCACAATCCGTACCTGGTGATAGCCACTCCTCAAGTCAATCTTCGAGAAATACTTTGCTCCAACAAGCCTGTCAATCAATTCATCCATTCGTGGAAGTAGGTACCTGTTCTTGATGGTGACCTTGTTGAGTACCCGGTAGTCGACACACATCCTCATAGTCCCATCCTTCTTCTTCACAAATAAGACTGGCGCTGCAAATGAAGACTCGCTAGGTTGGATAAATCCCTTCTCCAGTAACTCTGTCAGCTGCTTCTTCAACTCATCCAACTCTGCAAATGATTGTCCAAAGGCGGGTCTCACTGGTGGCTTGCTCCCTGGTTCCAACTCGATCTTGTGCTCCATAGCTCTCTGTGGAGGTAATCCTGCAGGGAGCTCCTCAAGAAACACGCACTTGAACTCCTCCAACAGCGCCTTAATTTGGGCAGGCATCTCAGCAGGCTTCTTCTCTTGAGCAGTTGGGCTCTGCTCCTTCTGAGCAAGGGGACCAGACACCACTACTTGCTCCTCTGGCGATGTACATTCGCCCAGGCTGTTAGGATTCACGCTTGCTCCATCTGATGACCTGGCCAGGGCCACCGAAACAAGGTATATCTCCTTCACCTGATTCGCCTTACATAGCTTCTTAACTTGCAGGCTCGACAGACGTCAGTTACTTGTGGTCGTATCTACCTCCACCTGTCTCGCTGTCTTCATTCGACCATCACGCCCTTGGACTTTCACTTGTCCTGTGCTCCAGTGCACTTGAGGGTTGGCTTTTCTCAGCCATGGTCGGCCCAATATCACCTCATGGTGACCTAACTCTGCCTGCTCCATAACTTCAGTACTCTGGTGCCCCGCTACTTCCACGTGAATAGCTTCCGTAGGTGCACCACACTTGAGTCTCTGCCCATTCGCCAAAATTGCCTCCTTAGGCTCAAAATGCTTTTGCATAGGGATTCGCCACTCTTTCACCAGCTTTTGTACAAAATTTGCACTTGCGCCACTGTCGACCATACACTTCGCATTATTGCCGTCGACCACTCCTTCCACGATGATAGGCTTGTCAACGTCTCGTCCTTTGCTTCTCGGCAGGCTCCTGGGGATAACCTCCTTGTGAGTTCTCGTCTTCACGCCAGTAAACACCCCAGAACGACTTAGTGGCGTCNGTGGCGTCCTCCTTTTTCCTGTTGTTGAGGTTGCTTCGCCTTCACATGACAATCTTGAGCCAGATGTCCAAGCTTGCCACAATTATGGCAGGGCCCTCTCGGCTTAAAATTTGGCTGCCTGCGCTGGTACTGAACAAGTCCCAACTCCATAGGTACTGGACCTTGAACACTCGTGCTTGGCGCTTGAGATCCAAAGTGACGATATCCTCCAAAGTTGTGGCTGCCCCACTGCCTCTGACTATACTCCACAGCGTCGACCCTTGTTGCCAATGCCATCATTTCTCCAAGACTGGTAGGGTCCTTGAGCGCCACTTCCTTGCCCACAGTTGGCTTGAGTCCCCTCTTGAACTTGTACATCATCTCTGACTCGTGCATGGATGGACATTGAAGCACCAGCTCGTTGAAGCGCGATACATATTCTTGAACGCTTCCTCGTTGACGAAGGCGCACGAATAGATCTCGAGCAGTAGCCTCGGGTGCAATAGGTTGAGATTGCCTCTTCAAGCCTTCAAAAAGCTGATCAACAGTAGCAGGAACTCCAGACAGCTGCTCCTCTTGCTCATACCAAGCTCCAGCACTCTTCTGCAGCAAACTTATGACAAAGGCGACTTGCTTGTTGGGCGTGAGCGCAGAATACTCCATAAACTTCTTCACTCCAAAAATCCATTGATGAACAGGCGGCAATTCAGGCTTAGACGCACGCACTCCCCATGCGGGTGGAAGAACTGGTTGCACCACTCGGTTATCATGAATTGGTGGTACAACGGGTGCAAGTGCCGAACTCGTCGAAGCGACATTCCCAACAACAACTCGCACCATCCTCTCCACCTCCGCGCGCATAATTGTTGAAATTGGGCGTAGACTTCTCCTCCAATGCCTTTGCCTTTTGCCTGAGCATCGCCTGCATCTCTTGTTGCTATGTAATCATCGTTGGTGCTGCCTGCTGCCCCGCGCGCTCAACATGCTCGACATGTTCGCCTCCTGTAGCTGCCGACTGCGACTCCATCATATAATATGCAAACTTGCCCAGCTCCGATACCGATGGAAGGGGCAGAGTGCCCTCGTGGAAGCGTAGTAACTCACGAGGAAAGGAACCAGTTGCAATCATACTAAAGAGTGCAGCGGCATATCACTAAGAAAGCTTAGGAAAATTCTTTGACATTTTGACTAGCAAGAAATTGCTCACAAATGATGTAGGATGAAAGGCCTTGTCATTACAAACCCGTAGAAATTTACAGAGGTGAAAACTGACAAGAAATGAAGTGGTTGTGCCTATATATAGTTTTCGGACCTAAGTCCTCCTCTCTAGACGAGCGGGCCGCTTAGCAACAGATTTTTCTAAGTGTTTATCAAATCGTCCCTTCCACAATATTCGTGAGAGCCAGATCAGTCTCATCTGACGTGTCGGGTCGATTTGACGTCCACATGCATGCATCGATATATCTAAAATATACTAACTTAAACGCGCTAGGCTAATCCGATACTTCTAGGTAAATCGACCTAGTTGGCACTCCGCGTCAGCCAAACTTACGTGAAGGTTCGAACGGCCCAAATCGCTCGACGCTGTCGGTCAATCCGACGGTCGCGCTCACCGCTAATTAAGGACAATCGTCAACCGACCTCAAAACTAATTAAACTTTGGAAATGTATAACTCTCTCAATACTTAACCAAATTCGATGAACTTTATACCAAAATGACCACAAAAGTACACTCTACACTTCTATGCAATCTAAACATACTTTTAAGGAACTCAAAAATGCACTTTGTAAACCTATGACCTTACAATGGGAGCTATGAATGACATTTTCAAACCTTACTTGGATAAGTTTGTGCAAGTTTTCCTGGATGATATTTTAATTTTCTCTGAAGATGAAGCTCAACACACTAAACACTTAAAGACAGTCATGGACACTCTGAGAAAAAATCAGTTATATGCAAAAATGAGCAAGTGTGATTTCTTTAAGAAAGTATTGAATTTTTAGGCCACATTGTCAGTATAGAAGGCATCAGTGTGGATCCTAAGAAAGTCCAAACCATAAGGGATTGGCCAGTACCACTGTCTGTCTCTGAAGTTAGATCCTTCCTTGAGTTGGCTAACTACTATAGGAGATTTATTGAGAATTATTCTACAAAGGCCAGTAAACTGACTGACCTTACTAAGAAAGACATAGGGTATGTGTGGGGGGGAGAGCAGCAGGCTCCCTTCCAGACCCTTAAAGATGCTCTCTGTTGTGCCTCAGTCTTAGTTGTGTATGACCCCAACAAACCTGTGCAGGTGGTTACTGATGCTTCGGACTTTGCCATGAGTGCTATTTTGTTGCAGCCTGCTGACAAAACCACAAAAGATGGTAAGGTAAAGCAAGATTGGCACCCGGTGCTGTATGAGTATGAAATTTAACCCAACTGAAATTAACTCATCTGTGCATGATGAGGAGTTGCTTGCTATCATTCATGTCCTCAAACAATGGAGAGCATACTTACATGGTAAAGCTTTTAAGGTGATTACAGATCATCTAGCTCTGACTCACTTTCAAAAGAAGTCCAAGTTGTCAAGGAGGGAGAACCGCTGGAGCCAGATGCTGGAGCAGTTCCAAGTCCAGATCAACTACAAACCAGGGAAGTTGAATCCTGTTGATGCACTCTCTTGACGACCTGACTTGCAAGACAGGAATTTTAGTCATCATGCTGTAGATAAAGTTCTTTGTACACTCACTTCACTGAAGGTGAAAAATTCCTTCCTGGAACAACTTAGGAAAGCCTACCCTTCTGACCCAACATTTGAGCCCAGCCCCACTGATGGTGTGTGTCTTGCTACTGCACTCGGGTATCGGCTAAAGGGAGGGGTCTGGGTGACTGAAACCACTTCAGGTAGATTGAAGTTGGTCATTCCTAATAACTTGGAATTCGGGTCACTCTTACTGAGTCAAGCACGTGACAGTTTACTGGGTGGACATTTGGGGCAGGCCATAACTGTTGGGAAAGTGGCAAAACATTATCATTGGGATGGGCTGCCTCGGGAGGTCTTGAAAGATGTTATGTCCCTGTGATCAGTGTCAAAACAAAAAGTCAAGACACACACCACCCCGGGGGCTATTACAGCCACTGCCCATCCCAGTTGGACGTTGGGAAACAATATCCTTGGACTGGGTGGTAACACTACCAAGATCTGCCAATGGGCATGATTCTACATTGGTGGTAGTAGATGAATTGACAAAAATGGTCATTTTCATCCCCACCACTATCAAAGTAACTGCACTCAAAACTACGAGACATATCTACAACCACGTAGTAGTACGCCAACATGGGCTACCCTCTAATATCATCTCAGACAGAGACTCAAAATTCACCTCTAAGTTCTGGAGAGCTTTAATGGAGTTACTGGGAGTCAAACAGCTGCTCAGCACAGCCAACCACCCTCAAACTGATGGGCAGACTAAAAGAACTAACCGAGTTCTGCAAGAGGTGCTGAGAGCATATGTAAACCAAAAACAAGATAAATGGGATGACGCGTTGCCTCAAATTCAATTTGCAGTCAACAGTGCGGTGCACGCGTCAACGGGAAAGACTCCTTTTGAACTCAGTCTTGGTAGAGCCCCTAAGTCTCCTCTAGATGTGCTAGGGGATTCTTTAGGTCACCCTGAGGGCATTGACAATCAGTATCTCTCCAGTTAACTCAAGACTTCGCTGACATCCTGTCAGAAGTCCAAAACAACCTGCACAAAGCCCAGGATAATCAACAAAACTACGCTAATCAACACCGTCGAGAACTGACATTTTCAGAGGGGAATTTGGTCAAACTGCATTCTCAACACCTGTACCTGCCTGGTGTGGTCAAGAAAAAGCTTGGTCCGGTATGGGTCGGTCCATATTCGGTGGTGCGCTGTGTCGGTCAGAATGCTTACGAACTGATTATGTCGGCGGAATACAAGGGTCACCCAATCTTTAATGTCACCTTACTGGAACCAGACATCAAAGGTAACAAACTGTTCACAGGTTGATTACCTGTCCAACCGGGATCGATCCCCGCTGTCGGGGATGGTGACCCTGAGGAATATGAGTTCGAGGAGCTTTTAGACGCTCGCTCTGTCCGTCGATCATCTAAATATGTCATGAAACACTTGGTCAGATGGAAGGGTTACGATGCCTCTGGAGATACTTGGGAATTTAAGGACCATTTGATCAATGCCAAAGGGGCGTTGAAACGGTTCCACCTTCGCGCGGCTGGAGCACCTCCCTAACTGTCATTTCAGTTGACATGGGAAGGTGACAGGAGGTCTTGTCTCCATTTAAGTTGGATGGGACATGTGCCAGTAAATGACAGTTACTGTGCGAGAAAGGGACAGTTATTGACAGTAAAGTGTCAGCATAGTGACAGATGTGACAGCCAGGCCCATATTAAGCTAATGAAAGGTGCAGAGTGCCCTAGTGGAAGCGTAGTGACTCACGAGGAAAAGAACTAGTTGCAATCATACTAAAGAGTGTAGCAGCACATCACTAAGAAAGCTTAAGAAAATTACTCAACATTTTGAGTAGCAAGAAACTGCTCACAAATGATGTAGGATGTAAGGCCCTGTCATTACCAACCCGTAGAAATTTTTACAGAAGTGCAAACTGATAAGAAATGAAGTACTTATGTCTATTTATATTTTTCTACGACGGCCGCTCGCCCCTAGGCAGGAGGGCCGCTTAGCAACGGATTTTCCTTAAGTGTTTTCCAAATCGTCCCTTCCAGAATATTCGTGAGAAAGCCAGATCAATCTCATCTGACAAGTCGGGCCGATTTGACGTCCACATGCATGCATCGAAATATCTAGAATATACTAACTTCGACGCGCTAGGCTAATCCAAAACTTATAGGTAAATCGACCTAGTCGGCACTCCGCGTCAGCCGAACTTACGTGAAGGTTCGAATTCACTCTAACGGCCCCGATCGCTCGACGCTGTCGGTCAATTCGACGGTCGCGCTCACCGCGAATTAAGGACAGTCGTCAATCGACCTCAAAACTAATTAAACTTCGGAAGTCCATAACTCTCTCAATACTTGACCAAATTCGATGAACTTCATATCAGAATGACCACAAAAACAAAATCTACACTACTATGCAATCAGAATACACTTTCATGAAACTTAAAAATGCACTTTATAAACTATGACCTTACATCATCCCCCTCCTTAAGATGCGACGTCCTCGACGCATTCTGCAGATAACGTCGCAACTTACTCTTACAATGAGTCAAGTTGGCCTCTGGCTCCCAAGTGTTGTCGTTTGCATGGTGTCCTTTCCACCAGATACTCTTGAACAAGTCGTTGACCTCGCTTGACTCGTTGATCGCCGACAATCGCCTTCACTTCATACTCCAATACATCATCGATCTCGACCGGTGGTGGCGGTGTAGGTAGTTGTCCTGGATGTCCTTTATTTGGGTCAATGTATAGCCGCAAACAACTGACATGGAACACATCATGGATACGCCAGCTTGAAGGAAGTTCCAACTTGTAGGTCACTGGATTAACCTGCTTGAGCACCACAAAGGGACCTGTAAACCGTGCCTGTAGTTTCCTCTTGCCTGTGAAAGGTAGGTTCTCTGTTGACAAGAGTACTTTGTCACCCATATGGAATGTCACTTCCCTCCTGTGCTTGTTAGCATGCTTGACCTGCTCTTTCTGTGCCTTCTCCCATAAATCGTAGCGAATGGTGATTGCTTGGTGGACCCCTGCATGCTATTGTTGTAGGCAAACTCCAACCCCGGCAGCTTCTTGTCCCACTCTGAAGGGTCTTCCATAGTGAAACTCCTGAGCACCTCTTGTAGAGTTCTGTTGAGCCTCTCACTCTGCCCGTCTGTCTGAGGATGATAGGAAGTGCTCATACTCAGCTTAGTCCTCATCAACGTAAACAATGACCGCGAGAAGTTGCTAGTGAACCTTGGATATCGATCTGAAACAATCACCTTCGGCAACCCATGTAGCCTAAAAATATGATCAAAGAACAGCCGTGCCACATCTGCTGCCGTACACATCTCCTTCATGGGAATGAAGTGAGCCATCTTGCTGAGCCGATCAGACGCAACCCAAACTACATCGTGCCCTTGACCACTCACTGGTAAGGATGTGATGAAGTCCATAACAATCTGCTCCCAAGGATACTCTGAAATAGGCAGGGGCTGCAATGTACCTCCCTCCTTATGATTTGGTGTCTTGTTTCTCTGGCACGCATCGCAACTCCTGATCCACTCCTTGATGTCATTGTCCATATTTTTCCAATAGTACTCTCGCTTTAGCATGCTTGCCGTCTTTTTGTTTCCAAAGTGTCCAGTATATAAGCAATCATGATGCTCCGCAAGTAGTAAGTCTCGTAGCTCCTTGATGTCAATTACCACCACTCTCTTGGAATTGCGATAGTACCATATGCCGTCCTTCTTGTGCATACTCGAGTTGGACTCAGCTGCTCCACCATAAGCAAACTCTGGGTCCTCCTCATAACCTCTCTGAAGCTTCTCCTTGAAGTCCATCCTCTCCTTGATGACTGAGACAGCTGCAAGGTTGCACCTCCTGGATAAAGCGTCTGCAAGGTTGACCTTCCCAGGTAAGTCCTCAATCTTGTTGTCGAACTGTTGCAAAAACTCCATCCACCTTGCTTGTCTTGGTGTCAGTAATGAATCAGCTTTGTAATGAATCCGTATATTGGTAGATATAATATTCAGTTAAATACAATAGTAAATTAAGTTCAGCTTGCTGAACTTTAGTCAACATTCAGTCTGCTGGACTTAATATACTTATTAATTTAATGACTGAGCCGAGAGCAGCAGGCTGAAGTCAACTTAGGTCAGCTTGCTGACACATTCTTTGACAGCCAGCTGACTTCCGTACTCGGTAGCAGCAAACTGCCTCGATATGCTTCTAAGTGTGGTGTGCTAGATGAATGGCCAGATGACATCCCTATGATGGATGGCGATTCGGGATGATGGGAGATGGCGGTGGATTTGGTTAACCGAGGTCCTACCAACGTGGTTAACTCCCGGGTAGGCGGTGCCATCGCACTTGCCGTTGAACAGTAAACTCATTCCATGTACATATGCTAGGTATTGCTCTCGAGTTCGGCATTCAAAAACGAGGCCAACTCTCTTGTACAGCTTACTGAGAGATATCTGAATCCAAGGCGAGAAGCCATTGATATGCACTGTCTTCTAGCCTTGCTTATGTATGAGTTTACTGAACTGTATATTTGATGCTCGTTTAATTGCATTTGACTTGCGAGTGTTGTCCACCGCTAGTACGTTATCTTTTGCTGTTTAATCAATTGACGAAAAATACCATAAAGATTACTCGCTGATATAAAGATCTTTAATAATTGTTAAATGTCTATTGGTAAGTCAATTCATTGCACCTATGCACTCTCTCTGTTAGGAAACGAGAACTAACACTTACTTTGTGTGTGGGTATTAGACCAGCTCTTGTCTAAGTGCCCCTGACTTCATCACAGTTCTTTTCGGAAGCCTTGCACGCCCGCCATAACGCTGCCAGTCAATAGTAACACCGACCAAAGCAAAGTCGAGAGCTCTTCTGCTTCTTTGGCAAACACGTCCACCCAAATCCTCTTCTGCTATTGCTCATACCTGAATGCCGCAGCAGCAGGCAGTGGACAATGCACACTAAGTGAGAATATGGACCAGAGGAAAAATGGTAAGCTGGCACCCCTTGACCAAGGGAGCAATCCCTCATACCAACGAGCTAGGAGAGGGAGGGAGAGAGTGAGGGAGGCAGGGAGGGAGGGAGGGAGGGAGAGAGGGCGGGAAGAAGGAGGAACAGGAGGGGAGAGCGAGGAAGAAGGAGCGGGGAGCGAGGAAGGTGGGACAAAGGGGAGAAGTCTGAATTTAACAAGCCAGGGATCCTTGCTGCCCCTCCCCGACTGTGTGTGCTCGTGTGTGTATACGTGT